>JAOXJJ010000914.1:6053163-6063265 GCA_025769935.1 Phoenix roebelenii
AATACTATGCAATGTCTTTTATAGTAATTTTATCATATCAAAAGTACTTTCTCAGTTTGTTTACCAAAAATATATTAAAGTTTTACAACACTTTGAAATGTAGTTACTAAATAGCAATAGCTTTTCATAAAAGCTCTACTTCGAAAAGCTTTATTTCAAAAAACTCTACTTCCGAAAGCTTTACCAAACGAGGTTTTAATTGGTTCTCTTGTCATATGGGTATCCAGATTCAAATCCAAAAAAAATCAAGTATATTCGCATCCGTATCCAGGAGATTTTTAAACTGACTATCTAAATCCGTATTGGGATTCGATCAAATAAAAAAAAATATATCCAAATCCGATCTGAATCGGATATGAAAATGGATACAGTCGAATAAAAATTGATTTGTATGTAAAAAAAAATATTTTTATAGCTTTATCCAATCTGTATGCCCCATGTAACTATCCTCTCCTGCTCCATCCTAAGACTCTATTCGTTCCGCCTCATCTCTTCTTGAAGTATGGAATGGGCACCGGATCTATTGCCATCCTTAATCGTAAGAATAGAATTTTTGATCCTCTTGAGAACCTCCATCTCTGCCAAATAAAACCACATCATAACTATTTGAGCAGCCGATGTAAGATTATCATCAGCCGCAAAAATGGTGTTATGCAGATTATGTGCATATAAAACTCCTATTACTTCTCCTACATCTCGTGATTAGTTAAAAAAGGAGAGAAAGTAATCAGTTTTCAACTGGTTCGCCTATTAATTTCAAAACTACAGTCCAAGAGCTAATATGGGTTTGGAAGGTTCAATTCAATAAAATATAATAAAAAAATGTCACATCTTATAAATAATCTTATATAAAAAATATATATTAAAAAATTTTGCAAGATGTTCTGTCTCGATTCTACCGATGCTCGAGGCTAGAACTAGTTTTTGGGTCTTGCAAATCAATTCTTTAGTGAAATATATTAAAGTTTTTTATTTAATTAAATCATTTTTTTTATTTTTATCATTGTCCGATTCAAGGTTAAAATTAACTACGGTTGCAAAAGAATAAAAATATCTTATTTTAATAGCAAATGAAGCTACTAGGAAACTAATAATAGAGGGACATAAGATAAAAAGCCATTAAATGTGAAAAATAAAGATATCTAAATAATATAAAACTAATAGCATTAATTTTTTTATATTTAATTAATTTAGTTTGAAAATATTTAATAGAGTAAATTAAAAAAATTGAGATTAGAAATAAATTATATTTACACTGGAAAAATCTACAATTACCTCTTTAAAATTTATTTTTATTTAATATTTTAATCTATAATTTAATAAAATATTAATCAAACTATTAAATTTAAAGAGGTAATTGCATATCCTCGTGCAGCATATCCTATCTTTGTATCTTAATTTTCTTGCATAATCAATAAAATAGGGAGAAGACATCAAACCCTGACTTTTTTGTAAAAAAATTTCTAAATTATCTCTTTGTTGCCAAATTTGATTGGATATTGACCTTGATATTTCTTCTCTCATTCTTACCAAACTCTGATATTAATCATTAAATGTGGGTAGGTTATCATGCAGCATATCCTATCTTTGTATCTCAATTTTCTTGCATAATCAATAAAATAGGGAGAAGACATCAAACCCTGACTTTTTTTTAAAAAAAATTCTAAATTATCTCCTTGTTGCCAAATTTGATTGGATATTGACCTTGATATTTCTTCTCTCATTCTTACCAAACTCTGATCAGTACAAATTGAAAGATTTTGAGAAATTAATTGGTTGATAAGATATCAATCCGTCATTAGTGTGATATATACAATATCTAACTGTTCTTCCCGATCTCTATCATTTGATAAATATCAGGACGTTGGCTGATATATGATTATGAATTAGATGATACTATAGTCTTTATATTCATTTTAGTAACTTGTTACTAGTTTCTTCATCAGGAAATAATGAATTACTATGTTAAAAATGAGTTTATCTCTTTTGGTCATATCAGTTGGTAATTTGGTCATTAAACTCGTTATATGTCCGCAGACATATGGCATCTTTAGGGTCTATTGGTGACCAATAACTGGTATTAGTTGCAAGTTTATCCGTTCTCACACTGTATTCCCATTTGGGAATTTAGTTTTTTATCGCGAGGTAGGCTTTCGTATCATCAATGGATCTTTCGCTCCAGTTATAGGATCAACGGGTGCTGCCAAATGACCGAACTGGTGTAACATAACAAAGCTGAATTGCCGTAATTTGGTGAATTCTTTGATACGGTTTCTAACAAGTTTATTTTGATCATATAACTGAATTTTCTGAAAGCGCCCCGTAAGTGAAATAATAAGTGCCAACCCCTCTTGCCTTGTGATCAGGGGGATTTTTCTCCTATAAACTTGACAAGAGTTGAAGAATTGGCACCACCATCTTCCTCTTCAAAGCTGTAATAGGAAGTCTTCAGTTACACCTCAATAACTATTTTATGAACTAGTTGGGTTCAAACATCACAATTCCAGTTACAGTAACCAGTTACTAGGGCTGCTTTGGGTCAAGTTAGGTCCAGGTTCCATCCAAATCGCAATCGAAGCCATGATGAATTTGGGTTTAAATTTTGATTCATATCGTACCTATCCATGAAATGAGTCTGCCTCCAGGCGGATGTGAATATATAAGAACCTTGGGGTCTCTGGACCAGGTACTGAATAAGTCCATATATAGAAAAGTAAAGGATATGAGAGAACAAAAAGAATTATAAATAGTGTATGATGATCGAAAAGCCCTTAGATTTAACGCATTACTTGAAGGATAAAGGGATGGTGATGGGAGGTCCACAAGATGTTAGTGTGGCAACTCATGATTCAACCACCTCTCATGTATTGCATCCATTGCCATGAATCACATCAATCCCCTCATGCCACCTGACAGGAATAACTTCTTGGATGACCGAGCAGGAGATTCTTAGTATGACTTATCAAAATGAGACGCAATTCTTGCTCAGGTAGGTTGTAACCAAACAAGTCCTTTTAAGTAATTGGCCCTTCATCTACCAGTATCTCAGATTACTTTGATGTTGATCAACCACAAGTCTTCTGAGAAGAGTTTTAAAGACTCCCCGGCGGAGCCAAATTAAGACTGGGTTGGGAAAGTCTCTTCCAATTGACACTTGCTCATCCTCTCATCACTACAACAAACAGGACTTTCAGTAGCAAATCGTTTATGATATTTCTTGTTTTATGCCATTACTTTTTTTTTTTTTTTGCTGCATTACAGTATCAATGTCGCTACCTTCAAATAAATATTTTTTATATATACACTTTATTGCAAATACTGTAAAAAATGCTGAAAAAAATATTTGTGGGATTTTTTTTTCATACTTATAGCGATGTTTAAAAACGTGACTGGTAATCATTTTAATTTGTGGCAGTGTGTGTACCATATCAAATGTCCATTACATTTTGCTATAACAGAAATGACCTTAATTTATGGAGCAGTGGAAGGACTTCCAAGTAGAGGTGTAGTAACTGATGAATGAGTCAAGTGGTGGACCCAAGTCCAGTCTTTGTTGGATCATGTATCATGGCGGGCCGACAAAAAGGGGTCAAAAGCATCTAGCCAGTGTGCCCCAGACAAATGGTCACCTTGAAGATTTGAACCCTATATTGACCAGACCAGGGAAAATGTTAATGTTAGGCCTTTGAACTCCTTCAGCCTTGTGCCTTTCCTTTTTCTTGCCTGCATGCAACCTAAAGCAGAGGTTGCATCCTTGTCCTTGTCTCCTTCACTGTCTCTCCTCTTTCCCAACGTATCCCAACTATTCATGTGTCTGGTCGTAAAGCTTCTGAATGATCTATCTCCGTACCCATTGCATTCTTAGTGATAAGACCACGGTTATTTACTTCTATTGCATGAAAAGAGTCCAGGAGAAGAGGGACAACTAAAAGACCAAGCTATTTGCTCCCCCTCATCCATCCTCCCTGAACCCTTTCTATGAGTAAGATCAATTCAATTTAGAGCAGTACTATTGATACAACAACGAAATCTCCGACAACTACAAAAGCTAAGGTGTGCTTATGCTACTGCTCCTCTATCTCAGTAGGATCCTTTTTCTTGAGAGAGAATAAAAGAGGCTATTGGGCAGTAAGCTGCATTAGTCGCCAGAAATTTTGTTTAGGAAGAAGAAAAGTTTTGTACACATGCAGAATGACTGAAGAGAGAATATAAAAGACAGAGAAGAAAGGAAGATACCTAGTGAAATTTACTGGTTATAGTCAAGAAAATAAAAAATACAAAGAAGCGCGCTAAGAAGTAAAAGGAGAAAAAAAACAAAGGAGAAGTCAGGTGAACCTGACAAGGTGGCTTAAATAGAACAAAAGATACTAGATCATCATAATGCTTGTGGTTCCGTCATAGTCTCCTGTGAGAACCGCACAGGAAGAGTAGAGTAGCAGGGCTTCATCTCATTCAGGAAGCCATACAAAGCCAAACACAGCACCAACAGAAAGAAAGGCACATCCATGCTCATCTGAAGAGGATGTTGGAGTTTTAATTTAAAAAAAATTAAATTTTTTTATCTCCTAAATTTTAGTTGTTTTAAATGGTTTAAATTACTTTTTTACGAGACGTCTCTTTCAGAAGAGTTGTGACTTTTCTAAAGAAAACATTAGTTTCCAAAAAAATACGGTATTTTCAAAATATTATGTATCTTCGGAACCATTACGTCTCTTCAGTCTTTCGGTTAGAGTCTATAAATAGACTCCTAGGATTAATCCTAATTTAATCCAACTTCTCTTTCTTACTTTCAAGAGTTTCTTCTAGAGAAAGAATTCTTTGACTCTTCAACTTTTTGCTTTCTATTTTTTTTTTGTGGGGCATCTGAAGAAGTCGGTCGGATCAAGTTTTCACAGCGATCGTGCTCGTTAGAGGAGAATCAGACTAAATCG
Organism: Phoenix roebelenii; assembly: GCA_025769935.1. NCBI lineage: Eukaryota > Viridiplantae > Streptophyta > Magnoliopsida > Arecales > Arecaceae > Phoenix > Phoenix roebelenii. The sequence goes on from JAOXJJ010000914.1 coordinate 6,058,095, forward strand.
AGTCGTTATACCTTGGGGACAAGATCGCCGCAAATCTTGAATCATTCTTAGGACAGTGTATATCACACACCTTGATCTAGACAAGCTCTTTTCAATCTTCTGAATTTATTTTAATAAATTATTCTTTTATAAGACTATTGTAAAATAACGATATAGCATTTTTTAGGCAATCATTTTCTAACCGTCTAAGAATGCGAGCTTGATTATACTAGAATTACTATATATATATATATATTAAAATTTAATTTGATAGTATAGAATTAGATTTAGTTTAATTGTATAAAAATTTAAAAGCCTTAACTTTAGTCAATAGGTTGTTTTCTTCATAAAAATAGTCTTTTAAAAAAATCATATTTATCTAAAAATTGTGCAAATAGATTTCGGCAACTTTAAAAACCGTACAATTTTTTTTGCATATTTAAAATCTTTGCAGAAATTTTGCATCTTTGAAAAGAGTGCAAAAATTTTCTACAGATTAAAATATGTGTAAAAAATTACTGCAGCTTTAAAATTTATGCAGATTTTCTACAGAATTAAATTCTGTGCAATTTATTTTGTGAAATTTTTAATTTTTGAGTAATTTTTCTGCATCTTTAAAATTTGTACAGAAAACTATTGCATTTTTAAAAGCTGTGAAGAAATTATTATTGCTTTAAAAATCGTGCATATTATTAGTTGTTTTCAAAATACTAATTGCTCCTACTTTGAAAAATGTACATAAATTACAAAATTACTTTACTTGTTATATTTCTTAGTATAGTAATTTAAGGTTACTGTTATTATATTTCTTTATTGTATTTATTTCAAAACCAAGAAGTATATTATTGAAATCCATTAATTAACTATTCAAACATATAGGGCTAATCCCCATGAAACTTGTGTTTGCAGAATAAACTAAGCAAACAAAACTTTATAAATGGCTTCTTTTGATGATTATAGTTCAATCAGACCTAAAAAAAATGAATGGATCTTCTTTTAGAACGTGGCAAAGTCAAGTAAAATATTGGCTCACCATATTAAGATTGATCTCTGCCATAAAATTTCTTGATTCTAGACCATCATCTAGATCAACCTCTCAACCCTCTTTTAGCCCTCAAAATTCTGGATCATCTGGCTCCCACTCTAAATCTCCTAAAGGAATTGATTTCCATTGCCGTCATAGGATCCTTAGTGCCCTTGCTGATTCTCTATATAATGTGTACCTTTCCACCAAATCGGCTAAGGAGATTCGGGATGCTTTTGAAGCGGAATATGGATTGAATAATGCCAATCTTGATCAGTTTGCCGTATCCAAGTTTCGTAAATATGCTATGGTGGATTCCAAATCTATCAATGTCCAAATCCATGAATTTCAAGATTTTCTTAGAAAGGCTGAATTGACAGAATCAAGTCAAACCTATTTCAAACCCCATAGAAAATTCTTTAAAAAGAAAAAACCCTAGAATCCTTCAAATCTTGTCTCTTCCTCCTAACCTCCTAGAAGACATTAACCGTTTGGATCAGAAGCCAAAAAGGAAGGAGACCTTCTGCTTCGTGTGTGGGCGATCAAATCATATGGTGAAGGACTATTACCATAGGAAGACTGAAGCTTGGAAGAAGGATCATCTGAATCTCAAGTGCATATGGTTGAAGATGGTTCTGAATCTTCCTTCAAGTCAAAAGTCAAAATTCTTTGATTTTCCTTGTCCATTCTTCTTATGATTGATGGCTTGATTTCATAGCTAATTTCATGTTTGTTTTGATCGTTCCCCATTCTCCATCTTTTAGGAATTAAGTGGAGGAGGTGTAATGCTTGGGAATGACTCCTCAGCACAAGTGTTATGAAAAGAACGAGTAAACCTAAAGATGACATCTAGGAAAACTCTAATCCTTCATGAAGTATTGTTTGTCCCCAACATTAGGAAGAACCTCATTAGTGGATCTCTTCTTGTATCTAGAGGGTATAAGATTATATTAGAATCTAATAAGCTTATAATCACTCGTAATAAAAAGTTTGTTAAAAAAGACATTGTATTTGAAGGCCTATTCAAATTGAGTGTAATTCCTAAAGATTTTAATAAGGATCATCCATTTATTCTAAATCTTGAATCTACTAATATTTGGCATGGTAGGTTTGGTCATGTGAATTTTGATCGGATCCATCACATGACTAACTTGAATATGATCTTTAAGATCCATATATATAAAAAAGTCAAATGTAAAATTTGTGTTCAAGCTAAAAGTACCAGAAAATCTTTCAAATCGGTTAAAAAAGTTCTAACTTTCTTGACCTAATTTATAGTGATGTGTGTGACTCTATCAAAATTCCAACTCGAGCAAAAAATCATTACTTTCTAGCATTCATTGATGACTTCTTCAGGTTTCGTTACACATATCTAATCAAATCTAAAAATGAAGTTTTAGACAAGTTTAAAATCTAGAAGGCTGAAGCTGAAACCCAAACTGAGAAAACTCTTAAAAGATAGGTCTGATTGAGGTGGAGAATATACCTCAAATGAAATGGTTCTATTTTGTCAAGAACATAGGATCATTCATGAGGTTACTCCTTGCATTCGAACAGTGTAGCAGAATGGAAGAATCATACTCTTATGGATATGGTTAATTCAATGTTAATCAGTTCAGGAGCACCTAAGAACTTATGAGGGAAAGCTCTTTTATCAACCTATTACATTCTAAGTAGAATACCTTTTAAGAATAGTAATAAGATACCTTTTGAACTCTAAAAGGGTAGAACTTCTAGATTAGATTATCTTAAAGTGTGGAGGTGTCTAGCTAAAGTTGGTATACCTAAACCTAAAAAAAGGAAAATTGGTCCTAAAACCATAGATGCAATATTTGTAGGGTATTCCTTAGATAGTAGCACATATAGATTTCTTATAATTAATTTTGAAATAAGTGACATCTCTAATAATACTCTCATCGAGGCTAGAGATGCTACTTAGTTTGAAAATATTTTTCCTTTTAGAAACCAAATAACAAATCAAATTCAATATGATCTATCATCTAACCTTAGCCTTGTTGAATCAAAAGTTTCCTATGATTCAAAAAATAGAAAGAGGTATAAACCTGATCATGGACCTTGTGAACCTAGAAGGAGCCACAAGGACTAAAGAAAAAAAACTTTGGTAAAGTTTTTTTTTTACTTTTTTTGTTGAAGGTGAACCTTTCACATTTGCAGAGGCGATATCTTCACTAGATGCCTATTTTTGGAAGGAAGCCATCAACTCTAAATTTAACTCAATTATCCAAAACTAGACTTGGATCCTAACTGATCTTCCTCCAAGTAGTAAACCATTAGGTTGTAAATAGGTACTCCGTAGGAAGCTTAGACATGGTGGATCAAAAGAAAAGTATAAGGCTAGATTAGTAGTTGAGGTGTATAATGAGAAAAGGAGTTTTAGATTATTTTGATACCTATTCTCCTGTAGCTAGAATCTCTACCCTTAGAATCCTTCTTGCAATTGCTTCCATCCACAAGTTGATCATTCATCAAATGGATGTGAAGACTACATTTCTAAATGGAGACCTAGTTGAAGAGATCTATATGAAACAACCTGAAGGATTCATTGTAAGGGGACAAGAGAACAAAGTTTGTAAACTTGTTAAGTCCCTATATGGTTTCAAACCGGCACTTAAATAATGGCATGAAAAATTTGATAGAACTATTCTTTTCTTTGTTTCTCCATCAATGATCATGACAAGTGTGTGTATTTCAAAATCTTCGATGATGATTGTGTGATCCTTTGTTTATATGTCGACGATAATTTGATCTTTGAAACTTCTCTTAAAATCATATCTGAAATCAAACAATTTCTTTCAAATCACTTTATTATGAAGGATTTAGGAGAAGCTGATATCATCCTAGGGATGAAGCTAATCAGATCCTCTAAAGAAATGATTCAAAATTTCCTTTTTCTTGCTCATTCCATCAAGAAAATGATTCAAAATTTGGTTATTCTGTCAAAAATCTATATCTACCCCTTATGATCCAAGTATTCAACTCAAAATGAATTTAGGTGAACTAGTTGATCAAATTAGATACTTCCAAATCATAGGCTCTCTCCTATATATGGCAAACATGACAAGATTTGATATTGCCTATCTTGTACAAAGACTAAGTAGATATACTCAAAATTCAAATCAATCTCATTGGTTAACCATTGAAAGGATATTCCAATATCTTAAGGAAACCCTTGATCTTTCTCTTTTTTACACTGGATACCCTGAGGTGGTTAAGGGTTACAATGATGTAAATTGGATTACTGATTCTCTTGATCTTAAATCAACCACCGGATATCTCTTTCTTCTCAGTAGTGCTGTCGTTGCTTGGAGATTATCCAGACAAATTATTATATCTCGGAGCACTATGAAGGCTGAATTGATTGATTTGGATATCACTTGTACTGAGAGAGAGTAGATTAAAAATATTATCTTAGAGCTACCTTTAGTACCTAAGCCAATTCCGGCCATATCAATCTATTGTGATAATAAAGTCATAATAGAACTGATAAATCAAAAGAGTACCAACAAAAAGATGAACCGGCATATCTGAATTTGTTATAAATTTGTAAGACAACTTAAAAAAGTAATGTCATTTTCTTGAAATTTGTCAAGTCTGAGAAAAACTTGGCAAATTATTTAACCAGGGGTTTGTCTAGGAGTGGAGTCCTGGATTCATTGAGGGGGATGGGGCTTAAGCCCACTATTCGGTCACTGACAATGGATACCCAACCTCTGTGATTGAAGATCCCATGAAGAATGTTCAATATGGTAGAAACGAAACTGATTGAGTGATCGTGTTAGAGCACATTTTTCATAGTATATCTCCTCCCATCCATATGATGAATACTCTTATCAGTGATAAAAATATACATTGGAAAAGTTGAGTTATACTCTTAATAAGTCTAAGATAGAAAATTTATAGGGTATTAGGTCACAAATACTTTTGGAGGACTTACCTATGTGAGAAGTATCATATAGGCTGCGACTAGGGGTTTGGGCTGTTGCCCAAGGTGACAAGCCAAGAGGGGGGGGGGGTGAATTGGTTTTTTTAAATTTTTCAATCCCTTAATTAAATCAATTGATGAGTGAGTCGTTTAGTTAATATTAATTGAGTATGTGTAGTGAAGTTGGAACGATACACCATACAAACACATAAGAAGTATAGTGGT
>JAOXJJ010000914.1:6096264-6147448 GCA_025769935.1 Phoenix roebelenii
TTCTTGTATTCTTTCAACTTGCTATGTTCCTTGCAAAACAAGTTATCTTTCTTCTTGCAACACAAGCATTAATAATTATACTTCAAGGTTTTGTGATCATCAAAATTAATCTTTAAATCAATCTTTGGGTCATCACTAAGAAAACCAGTGACAAGTGAACGATGCATCTATTCGGAAAATAGGATGAGTTCATTAGTCGAAGGAGTTGGAACATTTAGATTAATTAGTTTTGCATTCTGGTTATGTTTTGGATCTAAAAAAAGCTTTTTATATTCCATTTTTTTCCAAAAAATTAATTTCTGTTTCAAGGCTATTGCCATTTGGGTATGAATTCAATTTCAGTTTCAAAGCAATTTATGAAGTCAATTAAGTAGTTCAATATGATCGTGTCATCCATCTCAATTTATCTAGCCTCACATAATTCTAGTATGTGATGGTCATGTGTAGTTTTTACGACTAAAATACCTTTATTTTTCCAGCACTTCCCAATGGTACTACTGATTGGTGCCAATTAGAAGAAAGTACGGGCTTCGGTACACGTATCTTTTCTTCATGGAAGTAAGCCATTCAACCCCGGTCTCCAATTACTCTAGAAGCTAGTTCTCCAATTTTGGTCATTGTTGTGATTTTCCTGTTACCCTTTTTGTTATAAGGTCTTGATTCATCCAATTCTATAAATATAACTATATAAGTCCCCGCCACTCTGATTTGGAAATAAAACCTTCTCTTTGACACTCTATGTACATTAGGAACAAAAGGTGGAGGCCTCAAAACAAAAACCTCGGTGGATGCCTCCAATCCCCACCCTCCACCCAGGGCCTCAATGGCATAGCACCTTCAGACCAGCCACATGAAGATAAGTGGAGCTTTGGATGAGCTCTCCACCCTCACCATATGCTAGCTTCATGTAAGCTAGCAAAGATGCTTGGAAGGATCAAGTCGCTAGCCTCATGCACTCTAAAAGGTATCACAGCGGTGGCCATTGCTATCAAAGGAAAAGGGGAGGGGTGGAGTATTCTTCTTCTTCTTCTTCTTCTTTTTACTAAGATGGATACGGATGTATCCAATAAAATCAAAAAATAAAATATCTCGAAGTGCCAGAAGCAACTTTCAATCACCAACCCATAAGATACTATCGGAATGACATATTACATAAGCAGCTACCTAATCTGCAGCTCCATTAGCTTTATGAAACACATACTTGGCTTGAAAGACCCTGGGAGCATCTCATCACTGCAGAAACAATGGGGGGAGCATGCTATCACTGACCAAAAAGGTAGCATGGAGGATGTGATGGCGTTTGGGTATGCAACAAATTTAGGTGCCAGCGAGGTTACAAGGGATACCGTCGTACGTGGATGACAGCAGACGGGGGCCAGAATTAGAGGATGTGGTGGGAGTCAAACGACAGGTGGTTGACCACCGGAACAATGTACGTACGTAGTCTTTAAGCTAGGCCTCCTAGAGCGGCGGATCTATGCACCAGCTCAGATGAAATACCCAAGGATGATCAGGACCATTGCATTTGTTGATTTTTGCAAATACATCAACAAGCTCACTCTCAAGGGAGCGGTAGACGAACCAAGCAAAGGATGGAAGAAGACCACAATGAGGGTGACAAAGGCGATGCTAGTGAGATGAGGGGGAAGACATCGTCGAAGAGGGAGAGCAGGACCAAGCAGCAATGTCGTTGATGACAATGATGGAGAGCACCATGAGGCCGGCATCGATGGTGAGGAACTTGAGCTTGGCGAGTGAGATGGTGGTGCCCACGAAGACACCTCCTCTATAGTAGGTGCCCTTGACGATGGTGGTGTAATGGATGAGGGAGGTGCTGATGCCTAGGATGAAGGGAGGGAGAAGTGGCACTGTCGATGGCAGTGGTGCGCATCTTGATATGGTGGAAGGCATTGAGGTCAAGTTCTAGGCCAACAAGAAGAGTAAGAAGAGGAGGTTGATGTTGGTCATAGTGTCCATTAGGGGCAAGCTATGCTTAGGGAACATCATGTTAGAAACTTCTAGCTACAACCCAACATAGATAGGCCTACAAGATCATGCCTCATACTCCTCATCACATTGATAACAAGCAAAATGAAGCCAACCTCCTCCTCGTTGAGCATGAGGATGCTCAGGTTGGTAAGAGCCTTAAGGGCATGGTGAAGTTGACCCTTGCCAAGAGTCTTATGGGAAGGATCAAGGGTGGAGATGAGAGAGATTGCATGGGTAACGACTTGAATGGTAGAGGACAGAAAAGAAAGGTCGGGGATGAGATTAAAAAGGGAGGAAAGTAGCATGCTCTTTTCTATTAGGATATTTTTTTGAAATATGTTGAATGAGAAATTCTAGAGTAATAGCGGAGGAAATGTCTTTTTTGATGGTATCTTAATAGGATTGAGCATTGGATCTAGCTCAAAACTACATTGAACCACTTAACTAACTTCAAGAACTACTTTGAAACTTTTAAACCTAAGGAATACTAAGTGAAACCAGCTCTAAGTTGAGGAGGTGTCTCAGTAATTTTTCCATAAATGATCAAAGAATAAAAATATCCATGATTGAGGCTGAATAGATGTTTATAGACGTCCTACACAATAATCTCGCTCCTATAGACCTTGCTCCAACAAAGAATATCATCATCATCATCAAAGGTCCTTCTGACATTTAAGATTCTGGAGGCAATCTCATCAACAGAGTTGCTTCAATCCTTCATTCGAACTTGCAATATGGAGAGAGAAATGATTCGCAGTAAGATACCTCTCAATCGTATCCACATTGTAGGTAATGGGCAATCTATAGAGTGGCAAAGTGCTAAACCAAGGGATTTGGTTTTTAGTCATGCTTTCAATCCTAGTAATAGATTTCCATACAGCTGAATGGTTTGAAGGAGCCTTACAAGACATCCAAGCTCCCATGATTTTGTACTTGGCCCTCGCCAAACAAAATAGTTATACCATCATTATCCTACCGACTGACTTAGAAAGGCATCGTGCAGCCGATGCTTAGTCATCATTTATTTAACTATCATTATGTTTCAGCTTTGTTGCTTAAAATAATAGATGGAAAGAAGGAAGAACTTATCAGTTGAGGCGTGATTTCACTGTCCTTAAGAATAGATCGCACCCCTCGGAGAATGAATCTCGATGTAGCAGGTAATGGCGGCCTATCCTCCAGGATATAACAACTGGATCACTCCAAGTGTACACTCGCAGATGCAGTAACTCTATCGAATAGCTCAGAACCGCTCAGGAAGACAAAACAGAGAAGAAAGTATCCTCTCGGGAACACAGAAAAAATAGAGAGACTCTCTCGGGAAAAACAGAGAGAGAATGAAGAAAAGATTTTTTTATCTTAATCCTCGGATATGATAAGGAAGATGCATTTTTAAAAGACACGGCATTTTACCAAGAGACAAAACAAAACAGTTATAAAATTTAAATTCAAAAAATTAATCAAGCCCACCTCCCACACTGGATCGGATTCATCAATTTTGCCTTGGACCTCCATTGGGCTCATGCGCGCGTGGGCTACTTACTTTCATTGCTTCACCAAGTTTAAAAGGTTGAATACTACATAAAGACCTTAAGAGTTTGATCTCTTACCAATGTGGGACTAAAGAAAATGCACTAGATAAAGGACAAAAGACAAAGAAGGGTAGACTTGGAATTTTTAAAATATTCCAACAAGCTTTTCCAGTGCTAATGTAACAAAAAACTACTTAGACGGGTAATTTATCACCATTAAGTAGATACCAATCAACCAAATTAGTCATCAGTTGAACAATAGGGACTAGTCATTATTTTGTTCCCATTATCAAAAATCAAGTGCACATCTTTTCGAAACACAAAGGTGTTGTTTGCCAACTGTTGTAGAAAAGGGACTAACATGCCAAAATTCTTATTTCTAGTGATGAAAATATTCTATCATGATCATCTCAATCAAAAGAAAGAAATTATGGATAAGACAATTTTAGAGAAACATTTAGACATGGATTTCATCAATCATAGATATGCATAACTACTACCGGACGATTGAAGAGGAGGGATAATTCTCTTAAAGATGAATCTGCTTAATTTTATTCTCCTAAACAAAAGGTGATGCATAAGAACTATATCGACATATCATGGAATAACATCTTAGCATATGAAAGCTTCAAGGGTACTGAGCATTATGTCCGATGCACATTAGACTAATAAAATAAGTTTAAAAATAGAAACCTTCTATAAACTTGGATTACATTTTGGAACAAGGAATTCTATCTATTTGAATGCTTTGGTCCAGGGATCATTCTCTACGGACATGACACATGCAAAATTACACAAATGTCATGTGTGATCTTGTATTTTAACTTAATAGTCCTAATTACATACTTCTTGATAATATTTTTTTGGATTTTTTGCATACATACCCTCCTAAATATTGAAATTTGCATGAATACCCTCCTAAAATTGATATTTGCATATATACCCTTATAAAATATTTGTTTTACGTGTATACCCTTTATTTTTCATTTTTCTTGCATATGTGCCCACACCATCCAATGCCGTCAAAAAACTAACGGTTTATATGTGTCCTAAATTATTTTTTATCCATGCATCTTTTCTTTCTTTCTTTTTTTAATAATACGGATAGTATCATACCATTCTGGTATGAGTACAATCAACAAAGTCAAAAAAGAGAAGAGGGTGAAGGAGGAGAGGAGAAGACTCCAGACTATTCCACAATAGACTATCGAAATGCTGAGCAACAAAGGATGCCACCCAATCAGCCGCTCTGTTTGCCTTCCGAAATACATGTGTGACCTAAGCATCCAAACAACCTCGTAGCAGGCCACGAATATCGTGCAGTAAGGGATGTTCGTCGCTGGCCCTGGCATGACCCTAAATCCATCGAATGACAGTTAAAGAATCTTCTTCGAGCTGAATTTGATCGGCCCCAAGGACCAGATGAGCATAGAAAATACCCTCTCAAGCTGCTCTCATCTCCGCCTTCAAAATAGAAGTGTCATGAAGTCGACAACCCCCTGTCGCAATTAAGTTGGAATCAGAACTCCTAATGACAAACCCAGCTCCTTGTATTTTTCCATTTTCCAAAACACTATTGTCAAAGTTTACCTTGAGATAGCTCGGGGATGGGGGCTCCTAGGCGATAAGTATCGCCCGAGGCACCATTAGAGTTAAATGGGAGCCCCAGATATCCTCCACAGTCTTGGTACCATCAACGGACTCTGCCTAGTCACACTTTACTGCACGGATAAGCACCTTACCCACTACACACCTCATACTCTGCCACTTGCCCTTAAAAACTCTGACGTTCCTACTTAACCAGACATGATAAGCAATATAGGTACATCTAACACCACTAGCCAAGCTAGTAGGTCGCTTCATGGATCCCTTCAAATAATCAAGGAAAGTTATGACTAGGGAAGGAGAATGCAAGAAATTGTAGGCCACCCCTGCTAATCGCCACACTAGAACCACCTTTGGGCATATGAAGAGAACATGCTCTACTAATTCCTCAACCTCCGAACATCCATCACAAGAAGGGGTGAGACTCAACCCCCTTGTACAAGCACCTCCTTAGTCGGCAACCTACCCCAAATCACCCTCCAAAGGAACAAAGCAACCCAAGGGTGGATTTAGCGCTTCCATAGCTAGCTTCCATCAATCGATCACAATGTTGTGACTATGTACATCACCCCAAGATCAGTGCCCCTCACCTTGGATCGGCAGGTCGAGACACATATGCTTCTATCCAGTCCATCCAACCTCGAAATCGGCGTAGCAAGGATCCTCTCCATCAGATACTCCCTAAAGAGTCGCTGAATCATAGCTTTGTCCCAACTCCTCTCACCTGGTCTCAAGAGGTCACACATCTTGAGACCCAAGTTGTCGAGCTGATCATAGTGGGCCAAAGATGCAGAGGCAAGTCCAAAATCCAGGTATCTGAATATCAATCGATTGACCATCGCCGATCACCTATCTAATGTGAGGCAGCACCTTCGGGACATAAGAACACATATCACGCTAGATGGAGTAGTAGTGTCGATCTATCTGAAACTCCGACGCTCTAATCTAGTTGCCATACTTAGGCTCGAGCACACCATCAGGCTCGAGCAGGTATCGGGCCACATGTCTAGCCGCCAATGCCTCCCTATTCATCAGTAGAGAATGGATACCCAAGCCTCCACTTGATGGAGACATCAGAGCCTTTCATCCAGATGATCCTGAGCCTCCGGATTGAGTCAGACCTGGATTGGGTCCATTTGAATCCGAATCATTTTCTTTTATTGCATTATTTATTTTTATTTTAGTCAAGTTAATTTGGTTCATTATTTTGTTATTAGATTAGTCAATTGGGTTTATGTAATTGGGTCAATATGTAAGGTCTATATAAAGACCACCCCTCTCATGTATGAGGCGATTGATGATTGAATGAAAAAAACCCTAGCCTCCTTCTTATTCTTGTTCTTCTTCCTCCTCTCCTTCTCTTCTTCCAGCATATCTATAACCTCTTCTTCCTTCTCCCTCCCTTGTTCTTCCTCCTCCTCTTTTCCTGCACTTGTGCTACATCAACTTGGTATCAGAGCCTTGGTTTTGCCCCTGCTGCCAAAGCCACGGTCCATTTCCTTGTCTCTCCTCTCTCTCTCAGTTTCACCGGGTTCTCTTTTCTCTTCATCGGCTCCCACCAACGACAAGAGCAGAGCCCCTTTCTCTGTCAATTTTGTTCACCAGAAGGAAGGGTCGTCCCAACTCCCTTGGTCGGATCTTCTGCGGCCACCGCAGGCCACCAACCCGTAGGGAGTAGACCACCTTTCCCTTTTCCACCAAAACCATAGAATTGGAAAGCCCCCACCGGAGAAGACCCCACCGGCCATCGTGTTTGGTGACTCAACTCCACGGAAGCCTGCCACCTTGCTGTCCACTGTGCAACACCTGAACTGCAGGAGTCGTGACCGACCGCCACCCACAACCGCCCTGCGACAACCTCGGAACGCCCTCCGCTCATGCCGTACCACCCAGGAAGAGGCCGCCCGCCGCCGTGACCGGTCGCCGTCCGTCGCCGCCGACCACAGAGTCGCGGTCGCGATTTTCGCCGCCGCCCCCCCTTCGGTCGATCCACAGCCGCCGTCCTCCCCACCATTCTGCCGCCGCCGCCGAGAAGGTTGGCACATCCTCCCAAATCCGTCGAGAGGTTGAAGAAGAAGTTAAGGTAACGGGTAAGTTCTAAACCCGTTACTCACAATCCGGTAACCCGGGCCCAAAAAAAAAGTACACATGATCTGCATGGGCTGGAGATAATAGGTATCAGAGCGGATTGCGCTCGATAACCCAAACCTGTAAAGAGTTAAAAAAAAAAAAAACTTATCTGTCCATTTTCCCCAATCGACCGCCCCTCGCTGCGCCTTCGTCGAGCTGCGCCACCACGCCCACCGACGTGCGACACCTCCTTCGGGCGCCTCCTACCCGCGGTCGACCGCAGACGATCGAAGTCGACCGCCATCGAGCCCCGACGACGCCCTCCCCCCCGATCCGCGTCGCCTGCGCACGCCGTTGCCAAGCCGTGATGCCACTGATCGAGGTGCCTCCTCCCCGCGGCCAACCACAACGCCGCCCGAACCAGCTGCGACGCCGCTGAGCAGCCGACAGACCATCCAAGCGTCGCCCGCTTCCTCCGAGCGTCGCCTTCTCCTTCCTCCGAGAACACCGCCCCTACTCCCGCCATCTCCTTTTCCTTCTTTTCTCGGCCTGTTCTCCCTTTCTTTGGCCGCATCTTCCCTGATCGCCCCTTTCTTCCCCTCTCGTTTATTCGGGGTTTCAACATTGAAGCCTTCCTCCCGGGCGTTTTCCCCGACCCTCAGTGGCCCACTCTGCATCAGGCCCGAGCCGCGCCCGTGAGGCCCATCATCAGACCCACTGAATTTTCTTGATCAAACCCCCAAGTTGCTGATATCAGGTCCACCGAGTTGCTGTGATTCGACCAGATTTGCACCGTCTGACAAGCTGACTCGACGCACACCGATCGTCGCCCCAGTTCACGAGCACACGATTTTGGTCGACTACTTCACGACAGGTGATAGGTTTCTACTTTTTCTGGCTTGTTCATTTAATTATGTTCTAGTTCTCTTACATGATAGCCATATTTTGAAAACTTATATTGCTGTCAAAATTCAGAATATTAAACCTTTCACTTCCAAACCCGTCCTATTACCCATTAAATCTTGATATTAAATTAGCACACCCTAGTAACAAGACATTTCTCAACATTATACGATCAAATTACTTTAGGATCGCAACAACTGTACTATTGGATTGCAATCTAATTTTTTAAATTGAATAATCTTAATCCTTAATTCTGAATAGCCGAAGTAAAAATCAGCAACATTTAAACTTTAAGTTATTCTAGTGAAAACTTGCTGATCTCTAAAATCATAATAGATTGCATTAATAGGTTATCTTGCATCAAATTTGGTCCTACATCATATTATTTAGGATTTCATTAGTGACACTGCATTTCACATCATCACCTAGTGTCGTCATTGCATGCCAATCCATAGTGATAGGGAGTACTATTTCAATCAACCTAAAACCCCTGTAGCTACCATGAATTCTGACATTTTGAGGTCTCTCATAAAACAACTCGATGCCATGCGGGCTGCATACAAGGAATTCAAACAAAAGATCCGTGAGCTCATGCGAAATTCTAAGATCCCTAAACTACCAACCCCTATTGCAGCCCAACCTAAAATCGGTTTGGTCGCACCACCTGTAATCCTTCCCCATTTTTCTAGACACCAAACCCAATGCTCTAGGTGTCAACAATTCGGCTATATAGCATCCCAATGTTCTATTAAGATCTACCTGATTACTGAACCAGAAGTTATGAGCCAAGAGGTCGAATATGTCGAAGAAATCTATGAACCAAATATAGAAGACTATGAAGAAAACTTTGAAGACGAACCCACAGAATTAGACTTTGTCCAAAATGATTTTCAAAGAGAGATTATTGATCTAAGTATAACCAGGCCACTTCACATCACTACTGTAGAAGAGGTAGTGAAAGATATTGAGAGCCAGTCACCTGAGTTGGCACTTATGGCTAAAGATACCAATGCGGAGTCCAACTTTGAACATTCCTCTGTAGCAGTTTTCCTTTTAGAGGAGTTTCATTCTATATTCCCTGATGATATTCCGAATGCACTTCCTCCGATGCGTGATATCCAACACGTAATTGATCTAGTTTTCGGAACATCTTTGTCCATCCTTCCACAACATAGACTCAACCCAAATGCATATCTAAGACCTGAAATTTAATGTTACCGACAGTTGAGTTTGCATATAATAGTTTGGTTAATAAGTCCACTGGCATGAATTCATTCGAAGTGGTGCATAATTACAAACCTAAGCAATTCATAGATCTATTTTTCATATCTCATCAGTATAGAGTCTTTGAGTCTGCACAATCATTTGCATCACATCCACATTCATTGCATCAAAAAATTAGCAATTGTATTCACTTTAATAACTTAAAATATAAATCCTTTGCTGATATTCACAAACATTATAAAGAGTTAAGTGAAAGAGATTACGTCATGATAAGAATTAGGCTTGAACGATTTTCTTCAGAAATGTTTAAAAAATTGCAAGCTTGTAGTGCGGAATCGTTCAAAGTCTTAAAGAAAATCAGTTCGAATGCTTATGTTGTGGATCTTCCTGATAACTATGGGATTAGTGCGACATTTAATATTGAAGATTTAGTCCCATACAAAAAGACAACATTCATGCATTCTGACCCCTTTGTTGATATACATGCCCATGTTGAACACCCTGACCTATTACCCGCTGTTGAGCCACCACCTCCTAAAATTCATGCACGTAGAGAACATATATAACATATATTGGATGAGTAGGTTATGTCAACTAGGAATGGTGGTTACCAACATTACCTTGTTCAGTGAAAAAGTCGACCAAAGTCCGACGTGACGTGGATTTTCATAACCCAGTTGCAGCACCTTGACCCCGATCTTCTGGAGCAGTACGATAGCCGGCCAGACCTGTACTCGACGGGGTCGAATTTTTTCCACCTGGAAGGAGTTAATGGGGACATCAGAGCCTTTCATCCAGATGATCCTGAGCCCTCGGATTGAGTCAGACCTAGATTGGATCCATTTGAGTCCGAGTCATTTTCTTTTATTGCATATTTTGTTTTTGTTTTAGTCAAGTTAATTTGGTCTGTTGTTTTGTTATTTGACTAGTCAATTGGGTTTATATAATTGGGTCAATATGTAAGGTCTATATAGAGATCACCCCTCTCATGTATGAGGCGATTGATGATTGAATGAAAAAAATCCCAGCCTCCTTCTTGTTCTTCTTCTTCTTCCTCCTCCTCTTCTCTTCTTCCAGCGTCTCTATAACCTCTTCCTTCTCCCTCCCTTGTTCTTCCTCCTTCTCCTCTTTTCCTGCACTTGTGCTACATCACCACTGCTCCGAGGTTGACAAAGAACCTCCCAAGATCAAAACATGAACACCTCTTCTCCCATCTCGCATGCCCCAGATGTTCCTAAACATCCGCTCCAGTCTCGGTAGCACCATCTTGGGCATAAGAGTATTGGCCAAAAGATGCACTAGAACAGAGCTAATGACAGATCTCACTAACCTCACTCTACCCATCAAAGATAAGGCACTCACCTACCACCCCTCCAGCCTCCTGCATATATTGTGCTCGACCTTATCACAATCCGTCCTCCAAAGCCACTTTCATGTAATGGAACTTCCAAATATCTGCAATAGCCAACCCGCTTGCTCTCCATACATCTTATCTACCTACAAAAATGAACGTGCATGGTTTTGTTGCTTAACTCAATATTCCTTTCTTAACATCCAGAAAATATTCTCTTTATCCATGCATCTTCTTTTTTTTTCCTAAAAACATGAAATCTATGCAAACTTTTCTTTGCGCAATATTAAACGTATGTTAATTCTTTTATTATGGTAAACTTAAATGTTGAAAGAATCTACTGTAGCAAAAGCGGAGTTCAGTTAACTTAAAGCCGCGAGAACATGCTGCAGAGCCTTGACTTCCAATTTTGTTGAACAATATTATCTCAATTTTCAAGTTGTCATTATCTCACTAATCACAATTATCAAAAGAGATCATGCCAATAAAGATAACGATGCAGATTAATTAGTGGAACGGAATGATTAGAATGCGACCACCATCTCATTTTGCTTGGTTACAGACTCCATTGAGGAGCCTCGCAAAGTTTGGTGCTGAACTGACGTCTCCGAATGATAGATTAGGCCTGCGAACCTCCTTCGAGTCTCTTCCGTCTTCTATGCTCAATTTGGAGGAGCTTGGCACGAGGGCGGAGGATATAGACAGCTCTACGATGGAGTCCTCGTCAAGCGTCAAAATTGGCGTTTTCTAGCAAGTGGGTGTTTTGGGCATGGACTTTGGGAGGCAAAGGGTATGGGCAAGAGAAATGGACCCAAATGGCATGCGGTATCCGCTCTTAATGCTCCGTCTTAGAGTAATTGGCGTTTCCTAGCAAGTGGGTGTTTTGGGCAGGGACTTCGGGCGGGAGAGAATACGGACAAGAGCAACGGACCCAAATGGCATACAATACCATCACTATTATTGCTCCATCTCAGAGCGGCCCACGCAAAGTGTGAAATGGCTTTCGTACTATTGGTGCAACGAAACACTGTAAGTGGTCCGGCATCGCCTTACCTTTTTTTTCTTTTTTCTTTTTTCTCCAATAAATGGTTAACCCCACACACACACACAAAGAGAGAGCTGAAAGCCGCTTGGCTGGGCCTTCATCATGCCCGGTATATTTTACGGATGGCTTTTGTACTATTGGTGCAACAAAACACTGTAAGTGGTCTGGCGTCGCCTTACCTTTTTTTTTTTCTTTTTTTTCTTTTTTCTCCAATAAATTGTTAACCACACACGCACACAAAGAGAGAGAGCTGAAGGCCGCTTGGGCGGGGCTCCGTCATGTCCGGTATATTTTACGGACCAGTTTCATTGTCCTAGAGGGAAACTTGGCTACGGTCATCAGCTGGTTCCGGGAGGGCCAAGGGATAATGATTGCGTCCACCCTTTGCTTCAAGATATCTGGGCATTGGTGAGGGACGGAGGAGCCTTCCAGACTAAGCATGTTTTCCATGAAGCCAATGGGACAGCGGACTAGGTGGCTGATTATATAGCCAGTCACTCTCGCACTTCCTATGGGCTGGAGATGAGGAGGTGCCCATGGCACTCCAAGGTATTTTGTTTTTTTATTTTATTTGGTGTGACCATACTTGTCAGGTATGATTCACCCGCCTTAGCAAAAAAAAAGAAAAAAAGAAAAAATAAGAGAGCCTATAATATAATCTAGTATTTCTCCACATAGATCTGATTAAATAATGATTGGATGAGAAGGATCCAGTATCGATGATTTAAGTTGTTGGATGTAATACATTGTCTTTAAATTGCTTACATACTAAAAATTATATGATTTAAAGACTTCCGATATATGTATCAGGTGATATATATATATATATATATATATATATATACCATTTGATAAAATTTGGACTATTCAAATATGCTGGAAATCTCCAAATCACATAATTTTTTATATTTAAATAATTTAAATATAGTAGATTATATCCAATGGCTCAAGTCATTAATTTGGACTTCCAATATCCATTAACGACCTAACCAAGTATAAGTGCATATACACTCAAATATATGCTAGGCAATGTTGCTTTTTTTTTTGTGGAGGAAAAGGGAGGAAGAACCAAACAAACCTGCTGCTAATTCGGCTGGAAAGATTCGCCAACTAATATCTTCACAGCCAAGTGCAAGCAAACCAATTCTTTTCCAATTTTCTTCCAATTGTAAATCATGAAACACTTTCTTGGGAGATACCGGCTGCACGTCATATTTCGAAAAAAAAAAAAAGAAAAGAGAAAAAAAAAAAAGCTGACCGGCTCGGATGAAATTATCTGCTATACAGGATAATGATCATCCAATGGTGCACCATCCAACTACCCATTCCTCTAAAAATAATTATCAGAAGTTAACTCCATGAAAGAATACTGATCGTCTACGAGCTCCAAGATAAGAACACAAAATAATGGTAGATTCCATCTCTTTCATGTGAAAAATCCAGTCTAACATGTCAATATTAAGTGACGATGATTGGACATAGAATAGAAGACACCTTCTGGACTCTGGAGGGTATTTTGGTAGCGACTGCTGATGCTGAACGTATGGTACATGATTGTGGTTGCTATGGGCTAGATACAGAGTCATATGAGAAACAGCATTGAGGAAGTTTCCGAGTTGCAAGCTTGACATTGATGTGGTGGTCTGAGTTTGATGAGAGGACAAGTGCACCACCTGGTCTTGACCACCTGGTCTTGATCAATCCAGCCTCGGTGGGACATTTTTAGCCCTTTGTATGACAAACAGGCGAGTGGTTGTAGTCTCATTTTCAGTGTTTAAATGAAATAATTTTGCAAAGCCATCATTAGGCTAATAGTATTTTGGGTCTTGTCCAACTTATAGGGATGATTTTTTAAAAAAATATTAAAAAAAAATTAGTTGAGAGTTTTTCTTTAAGACATTTTAAACATGTATGGGCGAAGTTTGGGAAAGGATCCATTAAAAAGGGTTGAATTGTGGTTTCTGCACTAGGTTTTCTTTTGTCAGATGGGATTTGAATATTTTTCAGATGGAAAAGCAATGGCCCTTAGGTTAGAAAATAATTTGTTTGGCAATGTCTGAATGGGAGCATGTCTTTATTTCGATGCTAGACTGAAGCAATTGTGCTATTTTGATTTATAATCAAAAGTATCGTGAAGGACATTAATAAAGGCCCACTTTAATTTTTGTTGCAATAATTTATTAGCTTGAATTGGAGATGGTACCATATCCAGCAAATAAGGGGTTTGCATTATAAATTAAAAGATGCTCACAACTTCAAAATTGACCTTCGACGGATCGGTACTGGATGGGGGCGCGCAGGGTGGTGCGGACTTTATGATATAGGACCCGCACTCCAGGATAGTAGCAGCAGGTGGTTGTTAGTTGTTCGACACGTCGGTTACAGAGGTAGAGCTGCGAGCGGCCTGGGCAGGCTTTTGACATTCGAGGCAGATGTTGCAGGCCGGCTCTATTATCCTGGAGGGTAATTCGGCCACAGTCATCGGATGGATCCAGGAAGGGCTAAGAGGTGTGAGCACAGACCACCCCTTGGTTCGGAATATAGAAATGAGGAGGAGGGATGGGTTGGCCGTCGAAGCGAAACATGTATTTAGAGAAGCCAATATGACAGCCGACGGGGTGGCTGCCTTTGCGGCTCACCACTCAGGGTACACCCTCTGGACGATGGAGGGGGAGTTGCCATTGGTACTCCACGAGTTAGTATTTTTTGACTTTATTGGACGTATTCATACACGTATTGTATGAAAACATGCTTTAAAAAAAAAAAAGAAAAAAAAAAAAAAGATGCTCACAACTTTAACCTAAAAGAGCTTCTCTTCCACTGTGTGAACCATTGTAATTTCAAAGCTCCAATAATAGCAAATCATACAATCATTTTAGATTTTTTTTAAATGCTAAGGTCCTGTTTGGGAACGATCCACCGGATCCGACAGCATCGAGAGGAGAAGAGAGTACCAGAAGGGGAGAGAGAAGAAGATAGCAAGAGAAATGATTGGGAAAAAAAAAAGTCTCTTAGGATTGGGGCACTGGATGATTCCAAACAGAGCCCAACTCTATTTAGCATGCAAGATGGATTGGAGGAAGGTTAAATAGGGAAGAAAGGATAAAAAAGAGAGAGGATTCTATCCATTCTCGTGTTTGGTAAAATATGACAGGATGGATGAAAAAATTCCTTCCTTTATTTGTTATAAAAATAAGAATAAGTCAAAAGATGGATGATATCTGAATAACATTTTTACTAAACTATTCTTTGATAAAAAATATTATTATCAATTTTTAACACTTATTTATATCCTGAAAAAGTACGACAACATATAAACTTATAATCTTTACAATTTATAATTATATAAAAAATTATATAAATATTTAATTTTAGTTTAATTAAATTAAACAATTTTAAAATTCATTATATATAAAATTCATTATTATTTAAATAACTAATTAATTTATAATTTAATTTAAAAAGTTAGTTAATTGTATATAAATACTTAACTAAAAATAATGAATATAAAAATAAAAATAGAAGACCATTCTACTTATCTACTTATAATTATTAAAATTGTATTTAAAATAAAAAAAAATAAATAGTAATAAAATTTAATAATATAGAGTTACTAGTATAGGTAAAATAAAAAGATAAGGCATAAGCCTCGTCACCTAAAAGAAAAAATAAAAAACATTAGAACTTTGTCAAATAATAATAATAATAATAATAATGAGAAAATTTTGCCAAAGTAATAACTCACACTTACATATTCCATTTATCCTTAATTTGGAGGATACAAATTAGTAGATCGGTCCGTAAAAAATTTCTCAGTTCTAAAATTTTTTGAACCAAATAGATGATAAAAACCATCTATCCTTCCAGCCTCATCCATCCTCCTTCTCACGACCCCAGCCAAAGCCAAACACAAGATATATGTGCTCATGGACTGCTCCATGATGAGAGAGATACTTCATGTTCTCTCTCTCAAAGTCACGTGGGCAATAGGAATCCAGATGGGCCGGGTCAAACCTGGACCGGCATACACCGAAAGGTTTCCAATGGCAAGAGCAATAGGGACGTTATGTGGATTTATTGGTACAATATCTAAAGACATCTTTGAAGGTTATTGTCTATACCCTATATTAAGAAGGCTACATAAAAATAAGAACACAATGGTAAAGAAAAACCTATCATTCTTTTCATTTTCTTCGAACCAGAACGAGATAATATTACAGCTACCTTATTTCTGTACAACCCAAACCTATCAATAAAATGTCTGGGCTGCTCTTTCCTTGGACTTTCTAAATAACACATTGGGCTTCACCACATTAGGGTTAACCCGGTCAGTCCCTGTAGTCCTACGTTCTGCTGTCAACTTTGTACACTGCTTAACTGAGTCAGGGTACAAAAAGGAAGGGCTCATGTTGCCCTCCAAAAACCCTTCTCTGCTGTCCTGACGCTTCCTATCCTCAATCCTCACAACCTCCACCCGGTTTGCTTCCCATCCTGAAGAACTGAGAGTCGATGTGGAATCGCTGCTTCTCAGGGTACTTGAAGGAGAGTAACTGAAGCCATCCGAGTCCTCAGAAGATCTTAAAGGACTGTTCCAACCCATTCGGTCAGACTCTCCAAATAAGTATTCAGAGTACTCATCAGTACTGATCGAGTCCCTTGTGCTCTCAGTGCTACCAGACCCTTCAGACGAGCAGCTGAAAAGGGAAGAACTGTCGCTGGACGAATCTATTTTGGGAGGACGGATTCTTTCATCAAACAGATCATATGGTTGAAAATTGACAGCATCATCCATGGACCGCTGTGAGTGAAACAGGCTCCTCCGATGTGCAATTGACGAACTGCGTTGTAAGTACATGGAATTGGGTTTAATCTTCATTTCCTTGATCTTTTTTCCCTGTAGTTGCTCATGGGACAGTGCTTTCCTTATTGAACTTGGAGCACGAGGTGAGCACCTGATTAAGGAGTGAATTTGGTAATGTTTAGAATAGAAAAACCCAAATGATTAGAGAGTGGCTCTCCTCAGATGTACTTTACCTCGCATAAAGAAGCATGTATGCACCTTTTGACAAGACTCTTTCAAGCTCCACAGGTTTCACCTAAACATAACATAAATAGATATTCAGGCACCTTGTTTGTGTATGTAGATGAGCAAACAATCATATAAATTCGATCACGTGGCTTGTTCCTTATCTTTTCTTTTTCTTTAAGTCACAAAGGTTCCCAGAGTATAAATATTAACTGCAATAGAAATATCACAGCAGTAAATGAACCCTGTTATCATACTACATCAATGGACATCAATTGTGAATAGCCTTGCAGCAAATGGGGAGAGATAAAACTCTTTATTGATGGAATAATTCTAGTGCTAATTTACCGATTTTATCATTTTAGGTAAAAATATTTAACGAAATAAACTAGAAAGAAAAAGACAATAAAACTGACGACCAAACTGATGAATGCAAAGTTTGGCCGAAGTAGCTTCACCTATAAATAACAAATCATATGCAATCTCTACACCATAACAGAATAACTGTGGCACTAGATTTTTCAGAATACATAGCATACCGTGCTGTCATCAGTCTTGTACCACTTGCCCTGCGTATCCCTCACATAACACACATAGTGACCAGAAAAAGAAGCATTCATGATATCCAGATGAACAACCACCGCATAGAGCCTATAAACAGGGAACTTGTCATCTGTTCCACTCATATAACGAGCTAAATCCAGGTACTCAGGGAACCGGATAGATTTGTTGAGCTTGCCAAATTTACCAGACTGTATAACATAGGAAGGAATGGACCAAAAATTGAATTAGTTGTTATTGACAAAGTTGTGTTCCAATTTAACTCATTCAGAAAATACAACAAAGATAACCTATAACCAGCTGCAAGATTAATTTGATACATACATAATTGAGCTTTTTAATAATTACCTGAAAACGTTTCAATGCAATAGTAAGGATGTTAGGAGCCTCCAATATCGTCAATTTCTTTTTTGCTCGTTCATACGATTTACACCTGCCAAAGAACACATGCAATATGGTAAAAGATTGTAAATAAAGACCACAAAACTTAGGGAGAGAAAATGTTATCATAGCAGATCATCACCATAGAAGAGCATGCTAAAAACACACATCAAGGAGTTGTATATAAGGGTCTATTGAGAACATGAAAGAAGCAGCCAATCACAAATAAAGCACAAAAGTCCCTGATTAATCAATATAAATACCTTCAGACGTCACTATAACAGTGTTAAAAGCTGCAGACAAGAGATACATTATTCACCATAATGGAACAAATTCAGTAATGCTCTATATGAATCGGGTCATTTTTAAGTAATGAGCCAAAAAAGAAAGTTGGTAGCTATGAGATATCAGATACCAAAAGATCAGCTTGTGTTCAACACAGAAACTAAATGTGTAGCCAGGCAAAATGAGAACATAAGATCAGACAGAGGAAGCTACAGTTCCAAACCCTATAGGACACTACTGAGGTTGGTGAAACATATGACACATCCAAACTAATGAACAAAAAAAGTAAAAGATAATCTAAGTGGAGATCTCTTAGGAATAAAAACCAATGCACCTGTCACACTGGTACTTGTTCTCTCCATCCAAAATCTCAGTAGCTGTAAAACGAGAAAGTGCTTCTTCAAGGGTACCAATGTCCCCATTTATTTCGACAGTAAGATCCATCATTCGTTCACAACGCTCAGATTTTCCTTGACATCTCATGCACCTTATCTGCATTTACCAGTCATTATCAATTCACGAGTTGTCTCACTACCAACAGATTTCTTATATGGTATTCATAGATGAACCATAACAAAAATAAAATAAGAAAATCTAGGATAACATTACCTTTGACCGCAGGTAACCACCAAAAATTAGTTGTATAAGTGTTGTCTCTTCAACTAATGGGCCAGTTACATTTTTCCCAGCTTCCTTGAGGCATGCAGATTGCATTGCTTCAATAGCATACCTGCCAAAACATATCACTAAACTTATGCTCCTGAATGCCTTGATAACACCGACAAGGAAAACAAATCATATCTCAGCATTGCATTAATTCCATCTTCCCAACCAAATAAATTGAATACATGGAAAGTAATCATGTGGAGCGGGCAAGCAAAACACACCGTCTTTGTATGATTTACAGCACCAATGTGTTTTTCCCTCATTTTCCCCTTCTTTTTTTGGGTTTTTTGCATGAATACCCTTCTAAAAATTCAAATTTGCGTGAATACCCTTTTAAATTTATATTTATTTATGTATCCTCATAAAACACTGTTTTTGTATAAATGCCCCTAATATAATGGCTCTTCTAACACTATTAATAAAAACCATATTTATTTTAATTAAAAATAAAATAAAATTTTGAAGTTACTTTTTTGTCCCCCATCGCAAGCGTCTTATAAATGTTTCGTTTTGTATATCTACCCATTAAAAGTATTTTAGTCATTTTAATTTGAAACCGTTAATTTTTTAATGGTGTTAGATGGTGTGGGTACATATGCAAAAGCAAGGATAAAAAAAGGATAGAATAGCAAAACAAATATTTTACGAGGGTATTCATACAAATATCAATTTTGGGAGGGTACTCATACACAATTCAATATTTAGAAGGGTATTCATGCAAAAAACCCTTTTTTGGGGGCGGTTGAACTTTCTGTTGTTTTGATGGAAAAAAATAGAAACTCCTTGTAATGGGTGGGTCTCTAACTGTTACACATATTCAGAACATCATTTTGTTGATCCTATTATGTAGAGCTGGTCTCAGCAATAGAATCAAATTTAATTTTAAAAATCATTTAAGAATTTCCAATTTTGGTAGATATTTCTCATCTCAGAAATCCTTGACAAAGGCAGACACATGGAGAACATGGGTATCAGCAAGCCTTCAACAAATAGAAAGATACCACCTGCCGGGATTCCTTTGCTGTTAGTATGTGTTTTGAAAGTTGTATTGAGCCATCAGAGGCCAAAGCATAATTAAAAAGTGGCGCCACATCAAAGATCAATCAAATGGAACGGGAAAGAAAGCCACAAACTCATTCAAGGCACAGATAAAATTTTTAAAATTGGAAGATCTTGGCCATCACCGTGGCTGAGACCAAGATCCAGGATTTTCTTGTTCAATATGAAAACTGGGGCCTAAAAACGAAGGTTTAAGATCTTCAAAGATCTCGGCCAAATATTTCAGGGATATAGAAGATAAAATCTCAGCAATAGAACAAATTTGGGCTTAATTACAATTTGAAGATGTCAATTTGTATAAGTAGTAATTGAGGAATTAATTTAAAATGGGTTAGGAAATCTCAGCCAATATGTTAATACCACATAGACTGATGTTTTGGGTTATATCAAATTATATTGGCTGATATAATATGGGTCAAGATATCAATTATATCGAATCAGTGAGTGCATGTATTGATACAAAACTGACCTCTCCGCTGGGATATCTGCTTAGATCAAACCATGGACACAGCCACAAAATATTCCTTGACTAAGGAAAAATTGTATAATAAGGTGAAAAGAAAGTAAAAATGTCAAAGATAGAAATATGTTAGTAATAGAATAAAGGATCAATGAAATACAATTAAAAAAATATAAATGGAATGAAAAACTACCATCAAAACTTTCAAAAGAGGGAGAAATATCTTCCATTATTACATAAATCACATGGCAGGGGCACATAGGGCAATAACAGATTTCAGTAAGCAGGGCACTTTAATGAACAATGTCGAAAAGGAAGGGAAATATCAAAGGTAACACAGATAGCAGTCGTGAGAAAAGATATGTAAAAGTTAGAAATTATATCAGGAAAACCCTGAATTACAAAGCTTCACAAATGAGGACTCACAAAGACGACCTCAACCAGTTGGGACAAGGCTTTGACGGTTATGGGTACAGTTACATACTATTATCTCTCAACCCATTTCTAAAGACTGTCCTAGATAAGACCATCAAGTTTTGGATTTTACAAGAGAATATCCCATCAGTAGTAAATACTTGAGCCTCAATTCATACGGTTATACTAGTATCTCTCAACCCATTTCTAAAGATTGCCCAGGATAAGGGGATCAGATTTTAAGTTTCACAGGGGACAATCTCAACATCAATAAATCTTGTAGTCTCAATAGAACACCATTTTCAAGACAATGTGAGCCAAAGATACTTCTATGGCTCTAGTACCATTTGTTCATCACAGATTAAGCATTCCATGATCAAGCATGACCGAGCATTCCATGAAACTCCAAATCCCTCGAGATATTAGATTAATCTAGGCACCAAACCACTGCATTTCCTTAACTCCATCAGGTATCCTCATTGATACATCCCTCTACCAATGTAATGTAGCAGGTGGTCAGTTACAGATGAACAGCCATTAACATGGTAAAGGCATTCCATTTGTATTGCCAAACTTTATCGGCACTTCTCTGAAGGTAAACCTAGGCACATGCCAAATTGCTAAAAATCTTCAAAATCACCTCTCCAGAATGAAAAAAAAATGGTTACCTTCCTAATCCAGTCTCCGCCTATAAATCTAGATATAATCACCTTCCTCAATGGTTTTTCACTCTGTTTTGCATTCACATCGGCCAGCCTGCTGGGTAACAGTATTATATCTCTGTAAGCAATGTTACATGTTTGACACCTTTGCCACCCAAATCCCACCTGCCATTTCTAGATTGCAGACAACTAGTCATTTCACTAGAGTGGAAAAGGCAGAGCCTTAAACCCCTTCTAGGTCCCTTTAACCCCTTTCTAGCATGATCTTAAAATAGGAAAGAGACAACTAGAGGTTGGCAATAACTAATTAAATAATCTGTCATTGATTACTCAACAAATTATTTTTCCTATGTATCTATTAAACATTTATCAAATAGAGAATCCTATACTGCCCATATTCATATAACATTCAACTCATGTATCATGTCAAATAATTATTATTAAGTTTGATATTTATATCATATGATATGAAACATAGTTTTCAATTAAAAAACAATAACACTTCACCTTAAAAATTCATGGGCATCTTCTTCTCTTCCATGACCAAAATTACTACCAATGTTGCTTAAATGAGAGAGAATTCCAGCAGGGGACAAAGGAGATTTTCCTTGCTTTGCCATCATCAATAGTCTTTCAAGTTCACAGGCAAAGCACCACTCTGTCTTTGGACCTAAGAACAAATTAAATAAAATGAAAGATTAGCCATTTTAATATTAAAACTAAAAATAGAATATCAAAGAATAAATCAGGTGAAAAAAAATATACATGTTTTCGAATGAAGTCCTTCAAGAAGATATGCAGCAAGTGGCCGCGTAAATGCCAAGCACTGGAGCACAGCATTTGCATAACAGCTGCAGTAAATATGAACAAACATCAAAGAAAATAAACTACATTGATCATATTTTTGATATAAATAGGGCCTTATAAACAGACCACAGCATTTATATTGAGCCAATCATATTGCAATGTCATGGCTTATAAATTAAAATTAAAAGCAATGAATAGAATCCTAGATATGCATTATTGACCACATCATTGAAGAATTGGTCATGCCACTTATGTCCAGCTTTGGACAAGAGATGAAGGTACTAAGGTAAAATGATTTAAACAAGGAAATGTATGACCCTACAGCCATACATGGTGCATGACAAGGTACTTTCACATTGTCATTCTAAGGGAATTTGTTAGATCTTTTTAAATAGATTGAGAAAATGACTCCATCTTCTTGTGGATACCAGTTTCTGATATGCAAGAATCTTGCTATATGCAGAAGATCAGTATAATATATTTGAATGAAAATTGATGGCACACAAGCTTTAGGGTTTAACCAAGTTGAACAAAACATGAGGGTAGAAGAAAAGGAAAAATGTACCAATAAAATAAATAAATTACATTTATTAGACAACAAACATTATCTGCCTAATTAGTTGGTCATTAAAACCCCAAGTATTGGTGACTAGATTAGATTAGTTTCAATCTAAATGGAACATAGACAGTGATAAGAACATTAGAAGACCAAAGCTAATCCGCATCAGCACACACGTTCATTCTAAAAAAAATTTTGTCCAGCAGCAAAATCCTTTACCTGTTGCCACAGTTAGTAAGACCACAAGGGCGCAGTTCCACTTTGTCCCAGTTGTAAAGTCTGATGAAGAGATCATATGGGAAAAGCATCTGAACAAATAAAATACACATGCAATAAATCTCACCAAAATCCAGAATAAGCAACTAAACCCATAATGTATGTACAGATATGCAGGAATGCGAACTAATACCATTAAGATTTATTTGATAGATTGCTTACCACTTCTGATGGATAATGCCTTGAAACTTTTGGAGCCGTAAACTGCTTAACAACTCTCTTCATGGATGTTGTCAGACCATTTGGCATAGATCCTCTACTCTCGGATGATCTAATAGGAATTATTGGTGCATTATCAACCTTCAAGGATTTAACAGTTCCAATTGTGTGGACACAACCATCAGAAGATGCTTGAACAGCAGAAGAAGCAGATTTAAACGATTTTGTACTCGTAGATTTCTGCAACATCCCATTGCTCCTCCTGCTGGCAATACAACTTGAATTTTCAGTGCCCACGGTCTGCATTTCCTTATGCTCGAATTTAGCTGTTCCTTCTGATGAAGCAGCTCTGTGCAAAGAATCTTCATTTCTAGAACTCGTAGTAAAGGGATCATTCTTCCCAGGGAACTTAGACAGTTGTGAAGAAGATTCAACATCTAGCTCAACACATTCATCCTCTGGGCATGCATGAGAATAGGATAAATTATCTTTTCCAGCACCATGATCTACATTAATATCACCTTCAACAGTGGCACTAGAACATGGAGTTATGCCTGAATGAGCACTAGGCTTGCATTCAATGCTTTCAGTTTTACTTGCGGATACACTCTGCGTTGAGTTACTCAAGCAAGGAACACTACTTTCAGGAATGCTTGCACTGGCAAGTTCAGCAGGCGAAGCTTTGGTAAAATTCATGTCACTAACATCAACTGCTACTTTGAAGCTGCTAGGAGAAGTATCATGAGTTGAAGATACACCTAGCTTAGCACTATCGGATAGAAGTGGTTCCTCGCTGGTAGAACCATCATCAGAGGTTTCCGTACTTCCAGAAAATGTTGAGCAGCTAGGTGCTGATGAGGAAAAAGAATCAGAAGTGTGTTCAGTTTCAGATGCATCCACAGCAGGTTTGTCCTCAGGCTTGTCTTCAGTAAGAATGTTACTACAGCAGTTGGATTCAGATGATGGTCTCTTTGGGGAAGTCTCAGCTGCTTCAGCATGTGGCTGTTCTTCAAATTCCAAACTGTTGCCAGATTCAGTGGATTGTTCAACTGGTACTTCTTTTAGATCAGAAATGTTTGCTTGGCCATCGTACTTATCTTCAATACATGGAGGACGGCATTCTTCCTTGTGGCCTTGTCTCCAGTGAACGATTTGACATTTGCCAGAGCTGCAGCAATGAAAAAAAGAAGGTTGAACTAGGAGCTTGTCGATAAGATAATGCATAGCATGGTGGTTAAACGTAGAACACATTTAATAACATCACACAGGCAGGAGGGTAGAAATTTATCGTACTATGTCATGACAAGGGAATTTTGACTTTCTCGAACATTCTGCAAAGACAATCCATCTAATTTTTATTCCCAGACTGGCATTAGGCTTTGATCCAAAATTTTATAAAAAGTAACTTTTGAATGGCGTATCTGTGATGAATACTGAAGAGGTATCCTTTTCTCATCCATCTTTCTTTCACATGCTGACAGCTCCCAACACAACTCATCTCCTTGACAATAGAATCCAATTAGAGCAATTATTTCCTTTTCTTGACATATTCTGTTTTTCTATCATATCCTTGGTCCGACTCATTGCTAAACCTAACAAGGCAAGTGTATCACCTACATCATGATCCAAGCAAGAATTTGGCATCCAAGACTCCAAATTCAAGCTTCTATGTTAAAGGCCAGGATTGTCAATTGGTCTCTGTGCAGTTCAAGAATGCCTTGAGCTCTAGTCAAAATAAGCTCAAATCAAGCTCAATTCTATGTTAGCCAAGCTTGCTCCCAATAATTGGCATGAAAGTCATATCAAGCCAAACCTAAAAGGTTGCAAAGTCAGTAAAGTAAATTATTACATATATATACACACATACATATACATATATCTATATACATACATACATATACATTATATATATATATATATACATACATATACATTATATATATACATACATACATACATACACATATATACATACACATACATACATACATACACATACATACATACATATATACATACATATATATATATATATATCAGCATATAATTAACTGATGGATTGATTCAGTAGATGCCTCTGATACAGTTCTATTTAACCAATGAATCAAGCTTCAACCAAGCTTTATGTACTATGCTTGATTGGAGCTTGAGCTAAGTTTAGACCGAGCTCAACTCTAGCTACATTCAAACTCAATACTAAAAAAGGTTATCAGCATGCATTCAAACACTACTAGAATGGGGTAGTTCCATTGGTATTGTACCATACTTATGTGAAATTGGCACCAGTATGGTTGCCAGTACATCGAAACCATCCATACCAATGCATATTGTTGTACTAGCATGTACCGACCCATAAAGGTCCATATTGATGGTACAATACCGACCGTACCAGTTGGTAGAGATAACCTTCCATTCTTTTGATGTTAGTTTTAGTACATACTATCGGTATTGGTACCTTCCAATACCATACTATTCTTATGGAAAAATAATGGGGCTCAGTCACCAGTATTCAAAACCTTGGTTATCAAGACAATCATAATAGGCTTGAGTTGACCTTAGTTCGAAATTAGGCTCAATCAAATAAGAAACCAGCCAATTTTGATCTCAATTTTCAAGATCGAAATTAATTCCAGCTAGGCTTCACCAAACATAGGCTCGATCAAACTTGGCTTGATTACAACTTTATCTCAATTTTCAAGCTCAAAATTAATTCAAGCTGAGCTTTACCAAACCTACGTTTGATCAAACTCAGCTTGATTACAACTTGCATGTATATACATACCAGTGCCTATTGGTCCATAATGATGCATACCACCAATACCATACCAACCATGTATGTTGGTATTGATGGTTTTGCATTTATTTTGATATTGTTAGTTTCAGAGCGTAATCTTGGTGCCAATATCTACCATTCTGATGGAAAAATGGTATAGCATTCGGGACCAATTTATAGCTTATTGATTGGATTGTCTCTTAATCAACACCATCACTCCCTCTCTTTCCGAAATTAACCCTCCCTCTCTTGCTATATATACATATACATATATATTATAATTCACACCATTCTCCCCCTCAATCTTTCCAAAATTAAATTCATTTAATATCTCTCATCCATACACCATCCCTACACTTGTTAGTCCACCCATCACTCCTTACCTCAACAAGGATACCTATTACTTTGTTCTATACTTATATCTATATTATTCTAATTAATTTTCCCTTATTTTCTTTGTTCTATAAACAATTTTATATATTGATTTTTTCATTTATTTGTTGGTTATTAATATAATTTTAAATTTAAATTTATATTTTTTTATCATTTTTCTTCAACGTTTATTGCACATGCTTGATTGCTAGTGATGTTTAATTGGAAGATAAATCTGCTCTTTTCTCATAAACCCAATGACCAAATGAACCCTTACCACCAACTCCATATTAAGAACAAAAATAGTTAATTAGTTAAACTTACCTAGTCTACAAGTAGGACAAGCAATTCAGGGATGAGTTGGTGTTATCCTTGATAGGTATTGTTAATTCAGATGGGATACCACAGGATAAATCATTTTTGTTTGGAATTTTTTTCATTCACACCTCATGATTACATTGTACAATAATATAACAGCATTAAAAAGCAGAAATACCCTCCCTTTGTCATTACTTTTGCTAATAAAGGGTCGCTTTGGTCATTTTAATAATGCAGGTGGGATAAAACATGGGGATAACCCGATTCGATGGTAACTAAGAAACATTGAACCTTAGTTATCCCTGATTTTTGTCCAGGATCAATGCTTCAATATATTTTTGTAGTGCTAGCGCATTTATCTTGGGGATAAGATACAATGATTGCCTTATCCCACCCCATAATTGACTTTCAAACTAGGCCTTGGCAACTGGAATCGTCTACTAAGTAGCCAGACCCAAACCTACTCCTCTTTCCTCCTCTTTCCATTTTTCGACCCACTTCTTGATGTTTTGCGTCATCTTAAATTGGGTTTCTTCTATCAATACCACATTTTAATTAAAATTGGTCTTACATTACACCAAATGCATCATTACGCATCACCAGTGTTGTGCTGGTGTAGTGCAACATTAGCATCACGTATGTATGGCTAGTATTTTCCTAATTGATTGGGAAAAAGTTTGTTAAACAGTGGATGAAATCAGACTTGAAAGGCTTTCATGTATAGATTATTGATGATTGGCATTCCCATTTGATTTTATTTTATATTATTTTCATAATTTAATTGATACATTCGCAACATCCAATTGAGTATTTTCTTTTGGAGGAAAATATTTCCTTCAGATTGAGAACGGAACATACATATGGACTCACTAGCATAGCATTGGCATGGAGGAGAGATTCTCCACCTACCACATCTCAATTTGTCATATCAGAGTTCTATATCT
Organism: Phoenix roebelenii; assembly: GCA_025769935.1. Lineage (NCBI taxonomy): Eukaryota > Viridiplantae > Streptophyta > Magnoliopsida > Arecales > Arecaceae > Phoenix > Phoenix roebelenii. The sequence continues at coordinate 6,123,706 of JAOXJJ010000914.1, forward strand.
AGAAAATATATGGCTGTAAGTCACATAGGAATTAAATAGATTGAACTGGATTCCCATCCTAGTTTTTTATTTCTCTAGGACTCTCTTGGTGGAATGGCAGTAAGTGCGCAAGGCCTCTTTTCTTATGGTATTGGTGCCAAGCTTCCATGTGAGATGCCAAAGAATGATTGATGGCCAATGGTCATAAGAATTTGCTTAACATATAGTATTAAATATTGGATTTCTTTAAAACCCTACATTATGCATTTCTTTCAATGATATGACAACATACAAACTCATTATCATATAGTTAAATAAGATGCTTTCTAGGTGCCTCCATATCACATACTATTCGAGAAGTCACCTTCTTGTTTGTGTCTCCAAATTCACTCCCAAGCAAATCGGGTTGCATCAGGAGTTGACTTACCCTAAGTCTAATTTCACAGTTAAATTAGGTTAAAAAATTGAACCCAAACATAATCCACTTCCATGCTAATCAGATAAGCTGGGTTCAGTATTTGTTTTATCAGTTCATTGCATTTTTCAGGTCAATCAGGTCAAAAATAATTCAAGCACAACCATAACAAACATGTATGAACTTGCTATTTAATTATATCAAAAACATATAATGCAAAAAAAAAAAGCAACATATAGACATTATCAACAACCTATGCTACATAAAATTTGCTTGATAACTACATAAATTATAATGAGCACCACAAGTTAATGACAACTACTCCAATTAAAAAAATATTACTAAAACAAAATTACTTTATTATATTCAGGGAGGGATCTAAAATATATAGGTCCTCGATTTTCATCAGTTCGAGTTGATTAGGGTCCGAATTGGAACTTAGTGATGCAAATCAAATCCGTATTCAACAGGTGATATTGCTTAATCCAACCCTAACCCAAATAACTTGGGGTTAATTTTGGATTGGTTCTAGATCAAAGCCAGATCCACTTGGAGCCCCACTAATACCTAGTTCTATAATTTACACATCCACATCCAAGACTTTGTATAAAATAAATGGTATATAGAGAAGAACATATGTAGGGGTGGAAATGAACTGGGCTGAGCCACGTAATAGGCTGTTTAGGGTTGGCTTATTAGTCATTATATAAAAGGGTAATGGGGCTCGAGCCAAGCTTGATGCATGTGTTCAAGCTCGATTCGTCAATTGAACTGAGCCTAAATGAGTTTTTTATCAAGTCAAGCTAAACTCCTATTAATTTTTGCAAGCCTAAGGTATTCAAGCTCGACTGGTTTATAAGCCCAGCTTTAAAAAGCATTTGAGCTTGGCCAGTTTCCTAGCCAAACCAAGTCCAAGATATTCATGAACTGTTTGGTTCATCAGCTAATGAAAAGAGTGGGAATTACCGAAAAGCAATGAGTTCATAACACGAAATGTTAGCTGAAGACATACATAGCTATAAAATTACTGGAGCATGACTTTGGTCAGCTAGCATTTTTTGATTTGTAAAATGGGAGCCTCAATATGTACCCATCAAACTGTGATTGCAACCTCCATTTTGTTACACAATCAGACATTATATTTGAATTTTTCTATCTTATCATGAGCGATCTTATTTCTACAAACATAGAAATGATACCAAATTTCAAAGGGACCAAAAATGGACCACAGAGTTCTTATTGTGGACGAAGAACTTTTTACGTTTTAGGTAACATAGCCTTAAGAATTACAGTACGTTACAAGTTGAATATCCATTTGCTTTTCTTTATCATAAGTGGTAAATAGCTCTAATTAGACAAAAAAAAAAGCAAAAGAATTTCACCACTTAATCAACTAATCAAGGTAAAATTTCTCATAGAAAAACAAAAGGAAATAGCAAAAACATATACAACGTTGATTGGATGAAGTCTCACAAAATACAGGAGAAAAGGAGAAAGGTAAAGGGAAGGGAAGAGAGGAGAATATCAACATGAAAATCTCAAATCAAGGCCAACAATGCCCTATACTCTATTTATGTTAAGCAGATAAATAAATTTAAATGAGCTATCCCAGCCCCACTAAACTGCATGATAAAGTGTTTCAAATAAATATTGGCATAATTGTTGAGGGAAAGAAGGTCCTTGGCTACCAGAATTGTTCACCTTTCCATTTGAAGGACTGAATATCAGCCCACCCAAAAACTCAATAGCCCAAGTCCTAAATGAAATACAACACAACAGAACATAGGTGGCAGCCACCTCTTATTTCACACATAACAAGCATTTGCCATAAATGTTTATCCCTTTCAAAAGAATGCGCAGATACCAAAGCACACTATCATGTGTGCAAATAAGTAGCCAAAGGGTCGTGACTCAAAAAAATGTCCACTCTTTCATTTGCTCTCTAGAGTCCAAACATGCATAGTTTATTTCAGCCAGAAAAATCAAGTAGCATATGATGACTCAAGGACAAGAAAGGTTAATGCGAGCAATTTAACTTGTCTTTTTTATTCAGAAAAATTATAGAAATTAAGGTATGCTGTGCTAGAACCTGAAACCGTACCAGTTGCTCAACGGTACTGTATAGTACGATACCGAGTCATTCCGTTCCGAAACCGTACCGACACAACCAGAGCTAGTGAGGGAGGGGGAGGGGGATAGGGAGAAGGAAAGAGGAAGCGAGAGAGAGGGAGGGAAGGAGGGAGAGGGAGGAAGGGAGGGGGAGGGGGGAGAGAGAAAGAGAGAGAGAGAGAGAGAGAGGGAGGGAGAGCTTTCGAGCCCCCTCTCCTTCAGTCACATGAAAATGGGGGTGGAGCCCCTATTTCATTAAGGAGAGAGGGAGGGCAAGGGAGAGAGAGAGACAAGTGCCAAGAGGGAGAGGGAGAGAGAAGGCTCCGCCCCCGCTACCATGCGGCTGGTGAGGGGGCTTGAAAGCCCTCTCCCTCCTCCCGGCCTCTCTCTCCCCCTCCCTTCCTCTCTCTCCCCCCTCCTCACTCTCTCTTTTTTCCTCTTGCTCCTCTCTTTTCTCTGTTTCGCTGGATTTCTCGAATTGAGGGGCAGCATTGTGCTAGTCCACCCCCCATATAGCACTGTAAATCCCGATCTGGATGGTTAGGTGGTACAACATTCCATGCTTGAAACACTTTATTGAATGCTTATATCCATAGTTGGTGATTAAGCTAAAGACATGCCTTTCTACGTGCCCTTCCTTGGATAAATCAAGATGGAAACGCAATGAAGGAATGCTTGAAGAAACACTGAGACCAATCACTTCTTTCATTGACTCTTTTCCATATGATCAATAAATTTGTAGATTTTTATTACCTCTTTTTTGCATCATATTTTTATTTTAATATAGGGGCCATTGCTAGGCGCATAAGCGCAGTGCTGAATGTTCAAGTCCTAGGATGACCACTTTATTAAGAAAACCAAAAGTTAGGTATGTCCCCAAATCACTCCTCCCATGACTCTAGATTGCTAGGACCATAACTAGGTAATGGCCCTATTTTTTATTTTAATATCAGCATTATTAATTAAGAAATTTGCACTGTTGAAACAAAAACATTACCTTCAAAAAAAGAAATTGGCTGTCACAAAGCCCTTATTGATTTAAAGAGGAGGCTTGTAAATTATGACTTGATAAAATTACTGTTTTGTTCACAATTACCCACTTACTAAGCACGATCGTAAGTAGATTGTTGACTGACTGAGATAAATCATGAACAATCTAAACTGTTGGCATTTATATGATACCTCAAGTTAGTTAATGCCAATAATACACTTCTCCTACTCCTTATGATTAACAATTATCCTTACCAAATCAAAAGACTTCCTAGGGTATTCCGATACATCATAACTTCTAGCATAAATAAATGAAGCAGAAAAAAAAACATGAGAGACTTGGATTTCATATGCAAGGTAGTAATCCTAAAAAGTGACAGAGAGCCACGCAACTAAGAAAAGCTCAAATAGATAAATGTCACACTTGATAGAACATTAAATTTAATGGAATTTTCACAACATAGTTACTAGCAAATTAGTTCTATCAAGGAACTAACAAAAAGGATCCTATTGTTATTGGGCTACAAGTAATTTAGTTTGATCAAAGCAAGATCGGACGAACCACCCAGTTCGGCCCATACCGAGCTAACCCAGTCAAGGACCGAGTCGGTTCGCCTAATAAAATCGAGTCTGGCACCAAAGTGGCAAGAACGAATCTTGAACCAATCAGAACCGGGCGTGAACTGACCAGAATAGGGCGGTTCCATTCGAACTCGATGCGAAGCAGACCGGACCAAGTGGGCCCGATTCAAAACCGAGCCCCTTCTCCCTTTCCTTCTTTTGTTAAAAGAAGAGATTGAAAAGGCCCGAGGCAGCTCAGAGCATCTTACGCGTCGGATTTTAATGTCGGCTTATTTGAATGGGCCCCTTCACAGCCGTTTTATCAGGCAGATGACACCTCTCATAGCTAAAGTTTCATCGAGAGATTCGAGAGTGCTTATAACCCAGAGCACATTCCTTATAGGATAAACAAAAAAACTACAACGCTTCTTGGTTAGAGAGATGGGTTGATGTGCCTTCTGACTATGCTAATGATCTGAATATCTGCGAGAAACATCGCCACTCGACAAAATTTTAGATATCCGTATGTATGTTGTATTTTAAATATATATAATTGATTGTATTATTTTATATTTTTCACCTTACTAGTTGATTTTAGCATATTTCATATTGTTTTTTGTAGCATGCAATATCTCATTAATCATTTTAGATTTTGTATCATTTGAAAACAATAAGATGCATCTTTAGATTAAATCGGGATCATACAAATATCAAAAATATATTAAAAAATACATCAAATTAGACTTAAAATCATTGAAAAAATTAAAAAAGATTGATTATCAATTAATTAAACTTGAAAAAAAATTTAAAAAAATAAAAACCTGTACGCCTAAGAGTATCGTGCATCAGTACGGTACCAAACCGGTATTGTATCAACTCGCCTGCCGACTTGTATGGGTCTTGATACTGGTTCGGCGGGCCTTGGATCAAAGAATGCAATAATTTCATCATAAGTGTTAGAATGATTGTGAGTCGAAAGAAGCATACTCAAAGCAGGTGCAGACCTCAATGTAGGAAGTTAAATGCATAAAAAGACAAACAATCAAAACCTAGATTTCAAGCTCATTCACTATGGATAAATAAGAAGCCAATAGTCATACTCTAGTTAAAAGGATTGTTTCCACGAGAAAGGGACCATTGCATTAAACAGCATCATGAAATCTTCTGTTGTGGTGTATTGGCTGTCTTAAACTCAAAATTTGTCCGTTCAACTGGAGCATATAATGTTAAGTTTCCGATCCCCAAAAATCTCATATGGTATTCTCGAAAACTCAGTTTTTGCTTCATCTTCTCAATTCATAGCAATGCAATTTGCCTAATACCAAACACTTGTTTGGTTTATTGTCATCTCATCGCATCTCAGCAATTGCCTTATTCTGCTAATATGCTGGGTAGAGCTGACTTTTATCTCAGACTCCAGAACACTGGTCATAAGTATTGCTGTCTACTCAAACATAAAAAGCAAAATTTCTAGTAATAAGGACAGCAGAATTTCTATTAACAATTAATAACATCATCAACCCAAATTTGGCTCTACCATGCAATTCTGTGATAACAAAAGGGGGTATACTTTTAGATCCATGAACCAATTTCCCAGAATCCAAGAATCCTCAATTGCGCGAATCGAACACTGTAACCCTAATTCCACCCCATTAACATCCCCAATTCGTGGAACCACATATAAATCCACCATACAAAAGCCCAATTTCACCAGCAGGTAGATAAAATTCCAGAAAATCAACAGAATAAACAAAAGAAACGAGAAGATTTTGTGCCCACTGACCAGTATCTGACGGCTTTGCACCGAGAGCACCTCGTCGTGGTGGGGCTGAAGCAAACTGCACACACCGGCCTCGCCGGCGCCCCTACGGCGGTCGATTCTGCCGCATAAGCAAGCACGGCCTCCATCTCCGCCCTCTCGGCCTCCTCTGCCGCGAGGAGCACCAACCGCCGGACCTCCTCCTGCCGCGCCACCGCAAGCCGCCATCTCCGCCGCACCACCAGGGCCAGCACCGGCCCGACGACGAGGACGAGCACCAGCGCTGCCCCGGTGAGCCCTAGATCCCCCACGTAGGGCATTTATCCGGCGCCCCTCGCCGGCCCACAGCTCCCGTTCCCCGCCCTCCTCTCCGCGGGAGTCCTACTCATATATCCGCCCCCGTCGGCTTCGCATCCAGCGGCCCTCGATCGGACCTACCAGATCCCTACGGTGGTGATCCCTCTGCAGTGGGTGCGGATACACGATTAGGCGGTGTCGATATCGCCGAAGAGGAGAGGGGGAAGAGCAGACACGAAAAGGAGAGGAAGAATAAAAACAGAGCATAACGCTTGCCTTGGTAGTGACGGAGAGCAAAAAGGGCTGAAATCAGATCTGCTGCTCCTTGAGAATTTATTTATTATCCTGTACTCTTAATAAGACAAATATTAGGACCTACGAAACAATTGGAGTCCTTCATTTTAGGAAAGGAGATCGAGGTTTTGGAAATTCCGGAGGAGCAGCGGAAGCGGGCCCGGCGTGCGGGAGGGGTAGAGGTGGGGAAAGGAATATTCGCTAAAAAAGCCTAGGAGACCCAACCTTTGAACCAAACGGGTTCTGATACCACGTGTCATTAATTCAAACTGGGTCCGGGTACGCTTGGAGAAATTGTGGTGACTAGCCGGGAGTCGTAACATTGATGGAAATTTTACGGCTTCGGCCAGCGTGAAATCTTCGCAAGCTCGATATTCCGAGGCCGTTCTTCGCGGGTTCCGTCTCCCCACCGGCTCCGACCAGGATGGGGAGCGCACCTATCACAGCCGTCCGATCCGTGTTTTGATTTTGATTACGACCGGATGACATTATCTAACCACTTGTCCTTCGAACCAAACTGCGACTTTTCCTGTACAACTGTCCGCATAAATACGTGTCTATGAGGAGTTCACGTAGCCCACGTACCCGCTCCGGCTGACGTCCGAAGAAGCGATGCGCCCGTTTATAATGTACCCTCTGCGGATGGTGGGAACACGTTAGGAGGCCAATACACCGGACGATACCGCGTGTAATGGAATCTGGATGGCACTAGCTTAGTTTGGTCCTGCGGAACATGGGAATAGGAGCCGACGTCCGTACATGGCGGTTCCGTGATCGTAAGGGGCACGTGGTGAGACACGGTTGGGTCAAGGCGGCAAAGCACACGTGTTTTGGCACGTGACATGACTCGGAACACGAGTGCGGAGACACGTGATGCGGTCTGTACTATGGGGAGGCTTGGTGTCCGGAATTGTCAGGCTTATCCCCACTACATGTCAAAGTTTACGTGGGGTTGGTTTATTCCCATTAGCTCCAACCCAAATCATTCAATATGACCTACTGAATTTGAATTACCTTATAAATTAAAAAATTATAATTTAAAAATCCATAATCTAAACATTAAATAGTTCAAAAAATAAATAATTTAAATTATATTAAATTACATATATATATATATTATTTTATGCATATGTTAGGAATTTTTGAAGTATATAATTTCTCGTTTTTAAACAATCTAGAGATATTAGATCGTATTCAACGGTTTGGATCATTTATATATATTTTTTTTTATAAAATATAGATTTAATCGGATCTGAGTAGAATTTCACTTGAGTATGGCCAAATTCGGCTTTGAGCCAAATTTACCATGCACATAAGGTTGTGTGGCAAGTTTAGATGAATGCTTTTATAGATGACAAAGGTAGAAAACGGTTGTGAGTATGGCTTCCTAAATCAATATATTTTGCTACTTTCATAATTTGGAGGGAACTTCTATGATTGCACTAGATGATACTTTATTGTCCAAATAATTTTTTGAGAAAAATTAACCACTCAATTTGGCTATATGGATTCCAAACAAATTGACACATCCATCATTGCCATGAAATGTGCCCTTTAAATAGACTGATTTTCACAATCTTAGTCGCATTGTCAAATTATCATGTTGATTTAACCATTCAGCTGCTACATTTTTTTTACATGCTTGTTCCGTATCCTATCATCAATTCAAGGTTCTAGATACAAGTTTACCCATTTTATTTTTCTTTTATATATTGCTAATCTTAGCCAGCAACTTAAAAAAATAATTTTTAATAATAGTAATAATTATAACAAGATATATTTATAAATTTAAAGAAATAATAACCTCATACAATGACAGCCACTGTAATTATATATATTTTTTGCTTTGTTTTTTGATAGTTAAACATTATTGTTAAAGAATTCATATATGTGTATATGTCTATATACATGTATATATATCCGTGCATGTATGTGTATACACATAGGTCTGTATGATATAGTATTTAAGTATAAAATATTATTTCTAAAATATAAAATTTCTTTTTTTTTGTGTGTGTGTATCATAAGATATTACCATATGGAACTATAATTAGCTAACAAAGGCCAGGTTTTTTAAAGAAAAGCTATTCTACTGACCCCAACTTTGTCCAAGTTGTTGAATTAGTTGGAGCTAATTTAACATTTTAGACGTCTAGATTTGGAGGATTTGATGGAAGGGGAATAAAGCACTATCATCGTAGCGGTTAATGGAGACAAGCCTGCAAATATCTTTTACGACTTGATGCTATACTCAGGCTAATTTTATTACTTATTATATTTATAAACGGACTTGCTCCCTTTCCCACGGAAACAAAAGTTGTAATACTCTTGAGATAATATAATTAGAAAAGTTGTTCCTAAAGTTTCTAATCCAACAATCTGTCTATTGTTAAGTTACTGTAGCCTCTTACATTTTTTAGAATAATTATTGTACACCTTAGCAAGCTTCACCTCTGCGAAAGTTCGAGTTGAAAATTTTTCTTTTCCTTTTCGAGTCGGCCCTTTTTCCTTATTTTTTTATTAATCTTATGAAAATGCATGGCAATAAAAATGTAGCCAACCAAAAAGAAGTCCAAGTATGCAACTATAAGATGGATCCAGCTACTAATTCTTGATGCCCATTTTGAAGGTCAAAAAGTTAGCTCAAGGGTTCAACTCCGCATGGGTCCCTAAAGGATTCTCCTAATATCAGACGGAACATCTGGCCATGAGAAAATTTCTGCAAATTTCAAAGTCATTAAAGATTTGTAGTGCAGAATTGAAATTTGACCTTTCATGTTTCAATGTCACATCATGCACAAGCGTGCTATCTTGAGAACGACTAATCGGCCATCTTATATTAAAAACTTGTCCACATTTGGAAAAAATCAACAGGTCACCTATTAGACAATGCTAATTTAGTGTTAGAAGATAAGGTTCTCCCATCCACATCATCTTGATGAGTGGGTTGTAAGTAATGCTTTCTGTATCCGCATCTAAAGTTGATAAGATAAATCGAGTTCAAATTCAGGTCAATAAGTAAGCTTCAAACCCATATCCAAACTCGATTATTGATCAGATTTGAGTTTTTCCGAGTTTCAATTTAGTACATGATTTTAATGGGCCTACTAGCAAAAGCTTAACAATTTTCAAAACAGGGAGAGCTCTTATCACGGTAGGCTGCAGTACATGCAGCATCAAAGGAGTTATGAGAAGTGAATGGTGGGTTTAGAAAAAAATTGAACTTAAATTTCTACTTATTTTTACTTTCATTGGAACAAAATTAAAATCTAAACATAGGTTGAGACTTTGGAATGAAAATAGCAACAAGCGTGAGTTAAGGAGAGCATGTATGAAAAAAGAAGTAAATTCGAATATGAAAAAAAAATTGCATATATACCCTCTAAAATATATATAATTATATGAATACCATTTTAAAATTACTATTTACATGTATACCATTATAAAATACTTATTTTGCATGTATACCTTTCTTTTACTTTTTTTTATATACGTACCTGATTGGGGGCAAAATGGATCGTCCACCCCACAACTAAAAGGCCGCCCAATTTCGGTCCAATAAACATCAACGCCAATCGGCTGAATCTTCACTTCGACCTAGAGTCAGCTCGACTTCAGGACTCCGTCAAAGCTCCACCAACTTCAGATATTCGCCGACTCCCCCGACCAAGTTTGGGGGGCTTCCAGTATTCGCCGACCCGCCCTGACCAAGCTCGGGATGTCTACCTCAATAGTACGCCCCGACCATCGAGCTCGGGGTGCTCCACTGAGCACACCTCAGAATTCGGGAAGCCGAGCTACTCTCAGCACCCGTCAAGCCGACCTTGTCAAAACGCATTATGCGACTTTTCAATGAACTCGGCCTTGCTAGCGACCGTACCCATGTGCGCGCCTATGCCCATCAACGTGGTCGTACATCATAACATTACCGTACCATATTTTCATAGCCAGTTTTCAACAGTCAGACGACATCTTGACTACTCTGGCCATACCCTGCTGTGACTGTCAACACCCTATCGTTCTCAAGAACGGGCAGTACTACATGCCACCAATCAGTCTGAGCTGCGCACCGTCCAGCTCAGAGCCACGCCCCTCATGATGAGGGCCCAAGTGCTTCTGCCACCTGGGCTTTTCCACTGAGACTATAAATAGCTCGGTCAAGTAACTTCTAAGGAACTTTTTTGGCGGGACCAAATTTACCCCACTCTAACTTAATCGTCGGAGGGCCCTCATCGGAAACACCAGTGAGGTAAGATCGTCGGAGGGCCCTCACCGAAAACACCGATGAGGCTTTGTGCTGGTCCACGACCGTCCAAGAGGTGGCTTCCATTTTCTCCTTCCAACTCCACCGCGCGTGATCACCCTCGGGCCAAATTTGAACCACAAAAGTACCCATATATCTAACACTATTAAAAAATAAATGATTTAAAATTAAAATGACTAAAATACCCTAACAATTAGACATGCAAAAAAAAAAAATTATATGGATATACATGCAAATAGCAACTTTGCAAGGGTATTCATGCAATTACACATATTTAGAAGGATATACACTTTTTTGAAAAAAAAAATCAATAAAAGATATCAAAATCCAATAAAGAAAATTCATTAATAAAAAAATAATAAATATTAAATTATGTTAATATCAACTCTTATAGAATAAATCATATTGCTTTTACAAAATTTTCGCCTAAAAAACAAACAACAACTTAGCATCTATAAATCGCTAAAAAATATTTTAGTAATCTAAGCATCTATAATTAATTTAAATTCGATATGCTTTAATCTTTTAAAAATAATGAAGAATATGTAGATGACATAGATTTAATAATAATTATTATATCAAAATCAAATGAAGAATAGTATTATCAAAATTTTTACCTAATATTCTAATTTGACTTGAATCAAAACCTTTAAAAAAAATGATAATGTGTCTCAATATTTTTTTTGACTTATCGATCCAACTGAGTCATAAAAGACTTGGCAAATTTCAACTAAGTTTTACTTTTTTAAATAGATTTTTAGAATGTATACTCTTCTAAATATAAGAAATTGCACAAATATCCTCATAAATTTGCTATTTGCGTGTATACCCATATAACTTTTTTTTGCATATCTGCCCATAAAGATATTTCAGTCATTTTAATTTTAAGCTATTTATTTTTTAACGACGTTAAATGACATGTGTGCAAAAAAGAAAGAAAAGAAGGATATACATGTAAATAGTAATTTTACGAGGGTATTTATACAAATTTGTATATTTAGGTAGGTGTACATGCAAAAAAATTCAAAAAAAATCATGTAGCTAAATTTTTTTTATATGCCTATGTTTACACGCGCGAGCGCGCGCGCATATATATATATATATATATAGTTTGTTTTCTGATATTTGACTTACATATATAGAATTCAAATTCGATGAAATAAAATCATTACAAACTTAATTTGGATCCATATTTAATTGTTCTAAAATAATCATATTAGATTATCTAATTTTTAAATGTCATTACACCCCTAGTTATATGGTATTCCAATTTGTCGTTTATTCTTTTCCCCATTTTGTCTCCTATCCAGATTCCGGAGAAGGCGGCTTAGGTTTTAGGAATGTATACGGCAACCAGCAGCGAGAGGGAAAGAGATATATGGCTAATCTGACGGAAAAGTAATCAAGTTACAACAATAAATACAACGACTTCTTGTCTGACCGTGACCATGCAAGCATTCTTTGAATAAATTTTATACATAACTCCAAGACCAACAAAGCAACGTGCACTTCACGTATCTTTCTTACTGTATCATAAATTAGTCATCTTATTCCTTTTCAAAGGTAAGAATGAGAGATTTTTTAGGAGGTATATATGTTCTAGAGCTCCTAGATAAGCGAGATCCTTAAGATTCTTTAGCCCAGCTCGTCTAAATCTGTGACAAGGGCTACAAATAAATCAAACAGAGCTAAAATTTGGATTGGTGGACTTGGATTAGACTCGTATAAAGAGTGTATACCATATGTATTCAAACTTGACTTATGAGGTTAAGCTAGAACAGTTATATATTTATTTGTTTTTGAGAAAACTTGAGCTTATAATTATGTTTGCAAGACAACTGATCTTCAGTTTTGAATCTTGATCCATTAACTTGTTGAGCCATGAGAGAGAGCTTGGCTTTGACATATTTTTTTCAATTTTATAGAATCGAATATGAAAATAATAAGCCAAGATCATTTTTTTTGAGCAATCGTCTCAAGGTGAACTTCGACGGCAATATTAGCGAAGGAGGGTGCACCGGAGGCGTGGGCTTCGTCTTCAGGGACCGTGGGGGCTAGACTGGTTACAGCGATGTTCGCATACTCTTAGACAAGGATGGTCTCTCGTGGATCACACATGTCTACAGGGAGGTAAATAGTGCGGTTGACTGGATGGTCTTATTTGCGGCCCACCACTCTGGAGGCTTTACCTGGGGCGACATGCGTCAGTGCCTCATTCCTTGTGTTATCTTCTTTTTTCTGATTCTGTTGGCTCTATTTACGCTCGGCAAGTATGAGCCGCTGTTATACAAAAAAAAAAAAAACGTTTACTATTGATAACTTATTTAATGGATTTATCTAGCCAAAAGCCAAAGGTTGAGACAAGAATAACAACCTCATTTTCTTGGTTGTCGGAGTAAATTAAGGTCAATAAAGAACTTACGGTGGTGGTGATTCAGTTTCATTAGCGAATTATGTCATTGCTAATTTGAAAATCCCACCTTGTCTAATGCTCTACGGAAAATGTTTTGGGATGCTGAAAGTGACATGTGGGGCTCTACAGAAATTGATAGAACAGAAATAACTTCGACTGCAGGGTTTTACATGCATTGCTTGTACAAAGCACTAGTAACTGGTAAGTTAATAATCTAAGTGATAAGCACAAGTATGTTTGGTTGCCTGCTTGAGGTATTTGGTGCTTATCGGGTTTGCTTTGGTACTTATAGATAATTCTTAAATTTTAGACAACACTCAATCTCAATCCTAGCTTAGACTAGAGAAAGGCATAATGGATATTATGCACGTATACCAGCTAAACTAGTTATTAATTTTAATTACCTTTTGAATCAGGATTACATGAGAGGGGGCGATGACTCTTCCGCATAGGCTCCTTCTCACCTCTTTAATCCCTTCTGTTTAAAGTGGTATATTGAAGTGATAGAGCATTTCTTTTTTCTTTTCCACAATCAATTGCAATAAACTTGTCCATTTGATTGGCCTAAATATAAGAGTTAGAGTAGAAGATGGAAAAAAAAAAAGGGAGACAGAGCCCTATTCAACTTGGAGTACGAAAAAGACTTCTTCTCCATCCCAATTTTCTACGGAAGCTAGGAAATCTAGCCCTCATTAGCTATTTAAAGATCCCACACCCCCTTCTCCTCACCATCAATTTGGAGGGTATTTATGCAAATTTCAATATTTAGAATGGTATTTATGCAAAAATCTAAGGATTTTTTTCGTGAATACCCTCTTAAATATATGAAATTGCGTGAATACCCTCTAAAATTTCTATTTGCATGCATAACTTTATAAACATTTTTTTGTATGTTTATTTTTTAATGGTATTTTCGTCATTTCAATTTTAAACTGCTAACATCTTAACGATATTAGATAGCATGGGTATAAGTATAAACACACAAAAAAAAAGAGAAAAAGAAGGGTATACATATAGAACAAGTATTTGATGAGGGTAAATATGCAAATATCAATTTCGATAGAGTATTCATGCAAGTTCTAATATTTAGAAAGGTATGTACGTAAAAAAACCCCTCTTAATATTATAAAACAGTATCATTAAGAAATCACCATCATCATCATCATTATTATTATTATATCTTGCTAACTATTCTAGAAACTTTTATTGATGGATTCAGCTATCCTTAACTTGTCTAGTATTGTACTGTTGTAAGAGCAAGAAATACATATGCATATGATTTTTCCATACGAATATCAACAAGATCTTTGTTTTTTTTCCTCTTTTTTTTTTTTTTTTTTTTTTTTTTACTTTGTGTGTTTGTGGGTGTGTGTATTCTGTGTCTGAACTTTAAGTTTTACATGCTTTGACAATATAAGTCTTTAAAACTAAACAGCACATGTTATACTAGATTTAGCTTAATGATCTCATTCATAAAATTAGTTAGTGAATTTTGTTTGGTTGGCCCTTTTGCTACGAGTTGTACATAATTATGTATACGAAAAGTATATCTGAAAGTATTAAAATGGATTTTATGCAAAAAGTTATGCGGAAGCATTAATAAAAGCTAATTATAGTCTTCACTAAATCACATTAATCAAGGCGAATGGTGGAATCTATTGAAGGCGACTATAATCAAGCTGATCATTTGGATGGCCATGATAGACTTTTTCCAAGCAGTGAATGGTGGGTTGCCCTTGTAGTCACTCACTCTTTGCTTAGAAATCTGATATTCTAGATTTGATTTTTGGATGGTGTATCCTAAAAATCTGGTTCTAGGTAATTGTAACGCATGTAAGTCTTCATTCATTTCCCTTGAAAAAAAAGAGAAAAAAAGTTTATTGTGAATTTTAGGTCAAGCTAGCGTGAGCAGTTGGTATCGGTTCTGCAAGCAAAGGTGGTCTTTAGTTGTCCTATGTCCAAGTTTCAAAATTTCCAAATATTTCAGGCGCAGCACTTGTGGACATTCGATGCAATAAAAATCTAGTCAATGGAACATCAATAAACCAAGGCAAGCCTTGGACCGCTAAGGTTCAAATTTGAATAAAGTTGGACTGTCAACGTTTAGACTTTAATGTATTTTTTGATAAAATAAGCTTCAAAAAGCTACATATTAAGTTTGAGCTTCTACTTATTTATGTCGGCGCAGCTTGATTAAAGTCTGGATCTATGAGTTCTAAATGAGATGCATGCTTGGCTAACTGCATTAATGAAGTGGAACCAATTACTGAATCAAGACCAAGCTGTTCACGAGTAACTATGTTATCATGGTAGAAATAAACAACTCTATACCTAATAGAACAATATATGGTTGGCGTAATTCATGGAATCAAATCGATACACGTTGGTGCTGTAATATAAAAGTCCAGCACTCTAGTGACACATGGTAATCATGCAATCTTTTGTTATTATTGCTGAGCCTTAAAGCATTTCATTTTCCCTACTCACTGGGATATGCTGTTCTTAATTTGCAGTCGCATTGTGGAGAAAAGGATTCAAAACCTCCCATGGGAAAGTCTTGACTGTCACATGGTTTCAGAGTTAGGGGTTATCTGACAGATATCTTGTTTTACAAAAGAGTTTTTTGCATATATGTTCTTCTAAATATTATAATTCATGTGAATATTCTTCCAAAATTGATATTTTTATGTATACCTTCATCAAACACTTGTTTTGTATATATACCCTTCTTTTTTTATATATACATATATACCAATCCCATCTAACGCTGTTAAGAAGTTAGCGGTTTAACATTGAAATGACGAAAATACCATTAACAGGCAAACATGTAAAAAGAAATGTTTATAAGGGTACACATGCAAATATCAATTTTGGATGGTATTCATACAGTTTCATATATTTATGAGGGTATATATGCAAAAAAAATTCTTAATTTTTTGCATAATTACCTTTCTAAATATTGTAATTTGCACGAATGCCCTCCAAATTGATATTGATGTGCATGCCCTCACAAAACACTATTTTTATATAAATACCTTTGATATAGCGATTCGACTAACGTGATTAGCCAAAATCATATTTGTTTAAATTAAAAATTAATTAAAATTATAAAAGTATCTTTTTATTCATGAAACGGGTAACAAATTAACAGGTCTCACTGGAAACTAATATTTCTATCTCTTTTGAAAAAAATTTCGATCTCTCTCAACCCACTCTTTCACTTCTTTATTTGAAATCAAAACCTCCCTCTTAACTCCCTTCCCCACCATAGACAACCACTTATTGTATTCTTTTTTACATGAAGATGGTCTGATTCTGCTTATAATTTTATGAATTATTTAAAAAAAATATTGTGAGAGATTTGCAACATTTATTTTTTAGTGTATGAGATTTGCAATGTTTATCTTTTAGGTTCAAAAAATTTTTCATGTGTAGGCTAGGGGCTGATTTAAAATTACCGTGACAAGATAGACTCTATGATCTTTTCTTCTAGAAAATTGAAGCTCCAAAGAAAAGTAGTTTAAGATAGACAACATGAGGGTGGTCTTCTACTACATGGCCACGGAGGTTGTTAATAAGTCTGAAGGGTTTAAAGTTATTCAATGATTTTGCCACGATGCTTGATGTTGTTCTTCCACCCATGAGCATAACAGTAGTAAGAAAGCTTGATCAACGCAATCTATCGCGTGCCTTTAAAAGTTTTAATTCTTTTCTATATTCTAATAAATGCCCTCATATATGCATCTATAACAATAAATATTATAAGCTATGTTTCGATGAAATAAGATATAATGGTTGTTATAAATGAAGAATAATAAAATAGAATAATTTCATGATTAGTGAAAAAACTTCCATAACTCTTTTTGTTATCTAATTGTCGAATCAATCTTTTTCTTAAGCAATATTTTTATGAAAAATATGTTTCTTAAAACAGGTTGAAATAGAAAAAAATAAAATTAGAATTTTTTTATGTAAACCCTTCTAAATATGTAAAATTGCATGAATACCCTCACAAAGTATTATATATATATATATCCTTATAAATATTTCTTTATAAATATTTCTTTTTGCATATCTATCCATTAAGAATATCTTAATTATTTTTAATTTTAAATTGCTAATTTTTTTAACGACATTAGATGGTGTGGGCATATATGCAAGAAAAAGAGAAAATGAAGAGGATACACGCAAAACAAGTATTTTATAAGGCTATACAGGTAAATATCAATTTTGAAAGGATATTCATGCAAATTTTAATATTTAGGTGGATATGCACACAATAAACTCTTTACTAAATTATCCAGAATACCTTCATTTAGATTCGTTCGCTTGGGGTTATTGTTATAAACGAATAATTCCATAACTTTGACTAGTTCCCTTTCCCTTATGACGGAAGCAGCACTTATTTTACTGGATTGAAATTATAAACCAATAGTTTCAAGGACATAATACAGTGGAGAAGAACCTTATTAATTTACATCCAAAGCCTTCCATATTCACGGCGAAGGCAACCACTCAGCTAACTAAAATTATTATGTATGTTATACTAGACTTGAATCTAGTTTAATTAGCCACCTCTTTTGTACCCCCACCTCAAAAAAAAAAGTGCAAAATAGTTATACTATTTTACAAAATCACCATCCCATACGTTTTTATATGATATGATTTGGAAAGAATATGAAAGTTAGACTCTAGAATAAAAATAGAAATAAATGAGTCTCATTCCAACCATTTGACTGAAGGGAGTTTTATTTTTATGTCAATTCTAGAAAGAAATGAAAATATTCCGATCTTCTAAAATCCAATTCTAAATATTTTTAGTATTCAAATTTCATCTTGATTTCGATTTCGATTTCGATTTCGATCACAAACCAAAATATTTTTATTTTAATTTATTTTGATTTAAATTTTTATTTATTGTATGACTGAAGGAACCAAAAGCTGGTTAAAGCTATTATTCCACTTGCGAATTGGCTGTTGTGTAAGTGGCCGGAATACAATGCACATAGCAAACGCCGAAACTGCTTACAACGGCGACCGTGTTCACGGGTCTGAAACCAGATGGCCGTCGTGGCTGATAACAGCATAATATCTATCAGGCGCGTGTAGAGCGATCAACGGGTGAGCTATTGGTCAACCTTCGGTGCCTTGAATCTCGACTCTTTTCAGTGGTTGTGCAGTGCGGTGCTCCGAGGGATGGTGACTTGCTGCATGATTACACGTACTAAACCAAACCCCACAAAAAAAAAAGAACAAATGACATGTTACTTTGGACTCATTTAGGTTGCAATAAATAAAAAAATCAAAAAATCAAAAAATTATTTAATTTATTTTTTAAAAGAATGAGAAAGTAGTATTTGGATAGGTGTTGACTTTGAATGACTGATTTTGATGATATAAAATGGTTGAGTTAAAAGTTGACTAACCTATTGATTGAATTTAATTGATTAATTTCAGAAAGTAAGAAAAAGCTTTTAGCCACTCTAAAGTGAAGATCATATATCTGAAGCTCCATATCAAGAAGCTGAACTTTAACACATAATAAAAACATTTCTTGGAAACTTACATGCACAGAAAGCTTTATCTTAAGCTACTTCAAGAGTTGATCTCAAGTTTGTAATGAGTCGACTCCGGCACACTATCTCTGACCGATACACTTCCATAAGCCGACTCCAGAAGATTATAAGTCGACCCAGAACAATCTCAAAAGACAGACAGAAAGCTAAAAAATTCATCACATTAACGAGTCGACCTATTAAGTACTTGAGCCGACTCCAGTATAACAAGAGTCAACCCTAGATAAAAGTGAGTCGGCTCAAGAATGGCCACAAAAAAATAGAGAGATGAGAAAATCATCACATTAGTGAGTTAACCCATAAAATTCACGAGCCGACTAGTCAAACTAGAGTCGACTCAGAACAGACGAGTCGGCCCCAGAATAGCTATAGTAGAAAGACAAAGAATGATGAAACTTAGTCCGTTGAAGATTCGACTCCTGTCATCTAACGAGTCGATTCCTGAATTAAGAAAGCCGACTCCATAAGTGCCATAGAAAAAAGACAGAGCTCAATAACAATAGAAGCAAGCTCGAAACAACTCCTGAATATCACGAGATAACTCCTAAAAATCTCAAGTCGACCCTAGAAAATAGGAAGTCGACCTCTCTGCGCCTGACAATATAACAGCTAGTTTTTCTGTGAATCAGAACGGATGTTTTCATCTCATAATAGCTCTATTAACTGTTTAACAGCTAAAAAGTGTTCCAACTTTGTTTAAAGAGTATAAATGCATAGAAATATTAAAGAAAAACAAGAGCTCAAGCACTACAAAGGAAAATCTACTAAGAGTAAAAAATGAAAATGAAAAAGAAAAGAGCCTCAAAGAGAAAATCATTCAAAAGTGTTTAGTGTGAGTTGAATGATCATATCTTCTGCATCAGAAAGTTGGTGAAGTGCTTTCAAGAGCATTCAAAGCAAATCAACAGAGTCAAGCTCCATTTATTGCTTTCGTAGTCATTGTTTAGGAGCTGTACTTTTTGTGCTTAAATTTTCTAATTTCCGTTGTAACAAGTTTTAAAGATTGAAACTTGGGAAAATCCATTCAACCTTGAATTGGATTGTGTTGAGCCTATGATAGGCTCGAGAAAGATTTTGGTTGATTACCTGAAAAATCAATTAGGTTGATTGTGAATTTAGAAAATAATTAATTGTAAGTTTTGGTTGCTTGACCTAGAAAAATCAACTGTGTTTGGTTATAAACCTGAAAAATAACTGAGTTGTTATCTGGGTTATAGATTATAGTAAAATTCTCAAGAAAAAAGTCTTGAAGAGTAGATGTAAGTACAAAATTAGCACCGAACCACTAAAATCTTTTGTGTTGCATTGCCTAATCTATTTGCTTTTATCTTCAGCATATTTATTTATCAGCTATCTGGTAAAGTTTATTTTCTTCTATCTAGTATTTAATTCCACTTCACTTAGTAAACATTTTCAAAAAACTTAAATTATCCCCTTCTTGGATTACATAGCTGGGTAACAAGTGGCATCAAAGCCTAATACTCAAGCCACTCATTGAACTAACCGTCAAGAGTTAAAAATCTATGGTAGCTCTTGTTGGAACCTCTCTAGTTGAGGGACAATCCATGAATAGACCTCCACTTTTCAATTGCTTAAATTTTACTTATTGGAAAGTATGCATGCGCATTTTTATTCGAGCACTAAATTATGACATGTGGAGTATCATAGTTAATGGACCTCACACACCCACAAAGATAATTGTTGGTGTCGCTTCCCAAACCCAAAAAGGAATGAGATGAGTTGGATAAAAAAATGGCAAAGCTGAATGCTAAGGCCATGAATATTTTGTATTGCTCATTAGAAGCTAATGAATTTAATCGCATGTCTACTTCCTCTTATGCTAAAGAAATCTAGGATAGTTTAAAAGTAACTCATGAAGGCACTAACCAAGTTAAAGAAACTAAAATCAATATGCTTGTATGTAATTATGAGTTATTTAAAATGGAGACCTGTGAGTCTATTTCTGATATATTTACTCGTTTTACAAATATCATTAATGATCTTAAGAGTTTTGGTAAATCATATTCTAATAGTGATTTAGTGAGAAAGATTTTCAAGTCATTATCGAGAGCTTGAGAGGCCAAAATCACTATCATTCAAGAAGCCAAAGATCCCAACATCCTTTCTTTAGAATAAATGTTGGGTTCCTTAATGACTCGTGGGCTATCAACGAAATAGAATCTAGAAGAAGATGAGCCAAGAAAGAGGAGAATCATCGCTCTCAAGTCAAGTACTCAAGAAGAAGAGAGCAAGGAACCCGACAATACATAAGGAGATGAGGAAATAGCCTTGATAACAAGGATATTCAGAAGACTAATGAGAAGATGAAGACAAAAAAAAGCCTTTGACTAAGGGGGAACCAAGCAAAAAAAAGAAGAAGAGCAGACACTATTATGCCATGAATATAAGAAACCAGGACATTTTCGAGCGGATTGCCAATTGCTAAAGAAAACTCTGAAAAAACCTAGAAAGAAAATAATGGTCGCTACTTGGAGTGACAACGGCAAATCAAGCTTAGAAGAAGAAACCCAAGGAGCAGCAAACCTATGCCTCATGGCTCATAAGGATGAGATAAGTTCTAAACCTCTAAATGACTTTACTTTTGATGAACTTCAGCATGCCTTTTTATGATTTATTAGATGAACTTAAAATGCTCAGTCAGAAGAATAAAGAGCTAAAGCTAAAAAATCAAAATATGATAAATGAAAATAAAAATATTTTAAAAACAAAACAAACTTTACTGCAAGAAAAACAGAACTTAAGTGAAGAGGAAAAAAAATTAAAACCTTTTGTTGATAAATTTACTTTGAGCTCTAAAAAATTAAGTATGATTTTTGATAGCCAACAAGATATTTTTAATAAAGTTGGACTTGGCTATAACCCTCTGTTAAATTAGAAATATTTGAAAAAAAATATTTATCAAATCATCAAACAATCAATCAAGAAAAATGACTTGTTATAACTATGGTAAAATTAGCCACAAATTTTTTATCAGTAATTACCAAGCAAATAGCTTATATGGTAAAGTTGTTGTTAAGAAAATATGGGTTCAAAAAAGAACCATAATTTCTAGCTTGCAAAGATCTAAGAGAGCTTGGGTACTTAAAATGAAAACTTAAATTCTGTGATGCAGATGTGGCTAACAGCCCATGGAGCAAATAAAAAATGGTATTTGGATAGTGGGTGCTCTAGATACATGATAATAGATGAATCACAATTCATTGTTCTTAAAAGAAAAGGAGGGATGGTCACTTTTGGCGACAACAACAAAGAAAAGATCATTAGAGTTGGTAAAATTTGTATCACTCCCTCTTGATTTATTAAAAATATTTTGTTAGTTGATAGTCTAAGACATAATCTTTTAAGTATAAGTCAATTATGTGAAAAATATTCTAAAGTCACTTTTGAATCTTTTTTATGCTTTATGTCTAGTCCCAATGATTATGGCATTAAGTTTATAAGGCGTAGGCATGGTAATGACCATTTATTTATAAAAAATATGCAATGCTTGGTAGCTATGAATGCCAAAATCAGTGAGACTAGTTGCCTATGGCATCGTAAACTAGCTCATACAAGCATGGACCTCATTTCTAAATTAGCTAGAAAAGATCTAGTTATAGGTCTACCAAAATTATACTTCAAAAAAGATAAAATCTATGATGCACGCCAACTACCAAAACAAACTAGAGTTTTCTTTAAATATTAAAACATGGTTTCAACCTCTAGACCTTTAGAACTATTGTATATAGATTTCTTTGGACCATCACTAATAGTTTTCTTTAAGTATCTGGATTTATTTTTTTACTTAGGTAAGTTCCTTTTAGGTCTCTATGTAGTGCGTATATGCATAATGAAATGTGGTACATGGAGTTGTTGATAGCTTGTTGTATTTAACATCACTTTGTTGTATTTGCTTTGATTTTTAGGATTAAATTTTCTTTTTTATTTTGACAATCAATTATGATAACTATTATTGTTTTGCAAGAATCACATATCTTACCTTGTTCTACTAAATAAATGTTTCTATTATATTCTAGTGTTAAAATCAAGATTCACCGAACTAATACCGAAGGTCATACTAGCCGATTATCGATTTTATATGGTATTAGAACATACTAGACTGAGCCGAGGTATATTGGAGATGAAGGATCAGAAGAAGAGAAGAGGAGAGAGGGAGAAACCCTAACCCTCACCCTAGAAGAAGGAGAAATAGGGGGGAGAGAGAAGATGAAGGGTAGAAAGAGGGAGAGGGAGAGGAAGGAGAGGGAGTGAGGGCGATAGAGGCTTAATGGTTAGAATGCCTGGAGGGGAATGGCATCGGTGTCGACATTGATTGAGGGCACCAATGTCAATCGATGGTGATGTCATTCGCATCAGCATTGATCGAGGACGACGATGTTGGCTTCGGAAGCCGAGGGCAATGGCATCAGCTAGGATTTGAAGAAAAGGAGGGAGAGGGAGAGAGATCTAACCTCTGTTGGGTGTTTTTAATTTATAGCGAGCCAAACCATTTTGATTGGCCGATCCACCTTAGTTTCTGTCCAATTTGGTTTAGTACGCATTGAATCGCTCGACTTGGGATGGTTCAACATAACTTGGTTGAAATAAATTGATAAGATTTCATCCCCTTTGATCTAGATAATTTTATTTTTTTTTGGACATGAAGAGATAAAGAAGCTATGACAATTGAAAGTCTAGTACCATTTCAGTACGTTGTTGTGGAGCCGAGCAAAGAGTGTAGTTGCTTGTTGAGTGATGCGAGCCAGGCTCCGGGAGTGAAGTCATTTAGTTAGTTTACTCTATATAGATAGGATGATTTCTTTAGGTTGGAAGATAGAAGGAGTTTCAGAAACGACACTACGTCTAATCGTAGGAGAGCTGACAAGTTTGCATCGATTAGTTAGTAGATTTCTTCATTGACTTGACTTTCATTCAAGTTGCGGATGGACTTTTTGTAGCTTTTCTATCACGGACTTGACTCCAGCCTCACAACCCTTCGTGGGTTGGTTAGACGGAATTGGACAAAGAAAAGAGAGTGCTCGACCGGAACAACGTCAAACCATAGAACACAGCTCCTTTCGGTCGA
>JAOXJJ010000914.1:6156599-6172673 GCA_025769935.1 Phoenix roebelenii
GGGTCAATTGCATACTGGTTCAGATCTGACCCAAGTTTGGTTCAGGTCTGGGTCAATTGCATACTGGTTCAGATCTGGCCAAATTTTGGTTCAGATCTGGGTCAATTACATACTGGTTCAGATCTGACCCAATTTCTGGTTTTAAGATCATTGAACTCAAACCAGGGCCTAGCCCGGTCTCGGCCTCCTAAAGCTAGACTAATTTAAAGCCCAACCCGAAATCAGGCCCAATTCAGCTCACCGGAATCTTTTTATTTTTTTATTTATTATTTTTTTTCTTTCTTTTTTTCTTTTCTTTTTCTTTCTTCCTTTTCTTTTCTTTCTTCTCCTCCCTTCCCGAATCTTCCTTTCCCTCTTTCTCTCTTCTTCCCTTCCCGAGCTCCTCTTCCTCTTCTCCTCGGAAGGCGCTCGGGAGATGCCGACCCGAAGACGGCAGCTACGGTGGCCGTGGCCCCTCCTGCAGTGGCTGCGGCCCAAATGGGAGCTCTCCTCCACCTCCGACGGAGGAGATGGGGCACGACCACCCATCGAGGAGCGGCAGAACCGGCCAAAGCCGGTGGTGCACGCGTAACGCACGGCCGACACCCGCGGTTGGCCCGATGGCGTCCATGGTGTCCCGAGCCGATGGTGTCTACGGCCACAGCGGGAAGATCCCCCCTTCGGCTCGCTTGCTCCGACCACCTTTAGCCTAAAATCAAACCGGTTCCACCCATGGGAACCGGGTCTACTCCAGCCGAGAGCTCTTCCATGCATTAGAGGTAGGTATTCATTTAGGATTTTTAGATCTAAGATTTTAATGGAAGGGAGAAATCCCAGTCGAGTGGAAGGGGAAGGTTGATTCGGCCTGGGCCGTCCATTGCCTTCGGTCGACCGATCCAACATTGGATGACAGCCGCTCACAGCAATTTCTTCCCCTTCCTCCCTCTGTTAATCCTTTCCTAGCTAAATTAGATCTAAGCTAATAGCATGTAAATCATGGGTATAGGAATGGGTTAAGGGTTTACCTATCTCCGAGGGGTTGTGAGGCGTTCCGGCGAGCTACTGTGCATGCTCTGGCGGCACAGGGTGGTGACGATCCACACGTCCCTCCTCTTCCGACGCTGCTGCTCCCGATCCAACTCCTTGCACAGAAGATAGAAGGGTAAGGAAGGTAAGGGAAGACGATGGAGTCCTCTATGACTCCGTGGGCTTATATAGCCCTCTATTAGCCTCAGAGGGGTGGGGGACCGCGGCTGTTAGGCAGTTTTAACTGCCTCAACAGCTGCCATTCTCCACCGCCTTATTCCCGAAATCACCAGATCGGCCGCCGACTTTGGTCCATGCCGGTCCATCTGGTTCGGGATTTACAAAGTCGCCAAATTAATTTCAAGTGCCAATAGTATCTTTGAGTTGTCCTACTTCTTTATTTTATTTCCTCCTCCGCTGTTCCAGCACTTCTGTACTTCAATTTTTTATGCTTTTAATAATTTTTTTATGAATACCCTTCTAAAAAATTTAAATCTACATGAATAGTTTCTTAAAATTTATATTTATTTCTATACCCTCATAAAACACTATTTTTATACAAATCCCTCTAATATAATGATTCTTCTAACATCATTAATAAAAACCATATTTATTTTAATTAAAAATAAAATAAAATCTTAAAATTACTTTTTTGTCCTCAATTACGATTGTCTTATAAATACTTATTTTTGCGCATCTATCTATTAAATATATTTTAGTTTTTTTAATTTGAAACCGTTAATTTTTCATGATGTTAGATAGCGTGGATACATATGTAAAAATAAGTATAAAAGAGGGTAGAATAGTAAAATAAATGTTTTACGAGGATATGCATGTAAATATTAATTTAAAATGTGTTAATATAAAATTTAATATTTAGAAGAATATTCATGAAAAAAAATGCCAGCAACCCATTTTACACGTATAAGTAACGTGTTAAACTGCTTATGCTGGCGTCCGACGAGCGCTCTCCTTGCCGCGGTCGGCACGGCGGTGGATCCACACGATATAAGCGCTCGTGCTGGAGACTCTCATCACGTGCGGTGTACCTTTTAACTCCAGCTCATGCGGAAGACGATCGCAATCGGCGCGTCAGAAGCTTCCACGCCTCGCGGTCCCCCATTCTCTCTTCCTTCATCCTCTCCCCGCGGTAGCGCTCATGTCCCCCCTCCGGTAACGCACACTCTCTCTCTTTTATTTATTAGCTATTATCTATTGTACACGCACTCTGCTCTATTATCTATTACCTATTATTTAATTTATATTATTTAAAATAAAAGTCCAGTTCATGCATAACTCTTAATATATCAATGGATGATACTGAAATTAATATACTCAGTCATTATTAAAATTTATTATTTAATATACAAAAAATATTTAATCATTCTGATATTAACATGCTTGGCCATCATTAAAGTTCATTACATAATATCTAACAAAAATTTGAGTATCGTAGCCTTCTATTGATTTTAATTTGTTAAATTATTATATTGTATTTTAAGAACAAGAAAAAGAAGAAGAAAAAAAATGCCCCCCATATCGTGCAAGGAAAGTATTATTGATGTTGGTATTGATATTAGGAATTTCTACGAAAGATCTTGTGTAGAGTTCTCCATTCATCATGTGAATGTCGGCATTGATGATAGACATTTCTGTTCGAATATTATTAAATTCATTAATATGCAATAGAAATTTAGCTATTAAAGCCTTTTATCTATTATAATTATTAATTGTCATATTACATTTTAAGAATGGTTGGAGAAAAGAGAAAAATATCATACCTCGTACATTATATGAGTTTGATATTCATGATGCTAGCGTTCATGACGAAAATTTTTTCATAGAGACTTCACTTGTGTATCCCTTCACTATGTGGATGCTGGTATTAGTAATGGAAGTTTTTGCTTGACTATTGTTAGAGTTTCTTAATGTGCAACAAAAATTTCACTATTGAAGCCTATTATAGTTTGTTACATTGATATATTGCATTTCAAGAATAGTTGGAAAAATGAGAAAAAACCGTATGTCGTTGTTGCCGTCCATCTTGTTTCAGGTGAGCTAGAATACTCGAGATCTCCAAGGAGCTTGTTAATCGACACGGAGGGCACACCACCAAGCTTTCCTAAGCGAGGTCTGAATTATTGCACAAGCGTACCATCAACGTTGGGTTAGCCAAAAAAAATGTAGAACAAAGAAAGGATAGATAGTAATATGGATCAAGGTGCTTTGACCTTCAAAGATTTTTACCACTGCCATATCCCCATTTGAAGGAGATAGAACTATATAGATGTGTAGTGTTAGACTACGGTAGAAGGAATATAACATTGAGATATGGTAGATAAGCTATGTTACTCCTACTTCTAAGATAAAAAAACTAAAGTAAATAAAAAGATAATGGTAAATTGATTGGATTGATTGTTGAAGCATCTTTATAAAGTACTTTCTATTAGGGAAAACATGAGTCGCCTCGAAACACATGGATGCATCGCCAGCACGTGATTGGAGGCGCCCGACCTCGAGGCTCTCGGCCTGGCGCCCGGCCAGGCGCTCGACTTCGAGATGCCCGACTCGGGCACCCGACCTCACTATCTACCTGCTGCGATCACATCCTTCCGTAGCCCGACCAAGGACCATGCCCTGCTACCGCCATCAACAATTAAAGCGCATGGCCTCCGCTGATCTCCGGCTCACTTAATAATTAATGTGCATGGCCTCCGCTGATCCCCGACTCACTCAACAATCAATGCGCATGCTATCTACGGATCTTAAGCCCTCCACGGCAAGCAGTTGGCCCACTCAGCCACGTCTGGCCAGCCACGACAACTCACTGGCTCCGGCCTGATCCTCCATGGCGATACACCAATTCACGCGACCGCGCATTAATTCATACAATCATGCTCAATCATGATAGTAACCCATTAATTCGCCCTGTCACGTCTCAGGTAATCCTGCAGCCTCCCTATAAAAGAGGAACCTCCTCCTCCTAGAAGGGGGCTGGCCTAAAACTCTAACTATAGTCCACCTCCCTCTCCAAACAAAGCCCTCTCTGACTTAAGCATCAAAAGGCCAGCACCGAGAACCCCGGACACCGGCTTCTTTTTGCAGGTCCCCCGGAGGATGCCACCCGCCGACGGACCACCACCCACTATCTCACGTCGGAGCTCCTCCTTCTCAGCCGCTGGTCGCCCCCAAGTCCAATTTCTAGTAACACTTTCCACTTATTTATACTAATAAACAACTGGTCAAAAATAATATAATTGTCCACTCCGATGGATGCTTCCCATGTCTAATCTTCAATCTTAGTAGTTTTAGTAACTATGGTCAACTATCTTCCACTATGCACAAGCATGATCATTCTGCAACTACTGGACTGCTAATAATGCTTTATCAATCTTGAACTTATCCTGATGTAGCTCTTGTTGGATGTCTTTCTTTTTTCGGCATGCAATATAGTCCTTTTTTTTGGAAAATCTGAGACTGGTTTGATTGTCTCGATCTTCTACCGGCTATCTTTCATGGTCAAGGCTTGATTTTTTGGTCTACCTATTCACATTATGGCTGAGTTCTATCTATTTAGCATGGATCTCTATCCTCATTTTGATTGTATAGCTGAATTCTACCCAATTTTAGCAATAGTCACATGATTACTTTGATTCTATCAAACTTAATCCATATGGCATTTGTTTCTAGCCGCTAGCTAGATTGTTAAGTTTTGGTATAAATAATACCCCCAACATCATGTTGGTCGAGGATTATGAGGCAAATGGAAGTTTTGGTTTCAATTTGTTGATTGAGTATTCCTCTTTACATAAACATTGCTCCCTCTGGCAATCTGCTTGCATCTCTTCGATTTTGTTAAGCCTTCCTCTCCTGCCACGTCCCCTAATGTGGAACACTTTTACGTACTGAAATGACCCCTATGCTGCTCGAAGGATCCTCTATATCCATTGAGATTCGACATTATCTTATGTATCAATGTTGATTTCCTAATAAGTCACATCTTCTTTCCATAAATAGGTCTTGCATTTTTTCTTTAGTGCCAATCCCTCTTCTTCCTTCTAATTATCCTTATGCCTCCTCGTGATCTCCTTTTATTTATCATACTAGATAAGACTAAGTATTGGCCAGTAGAACCCGTTTGTACTAGCATTCAAGCTGAAGATCTGATGCAAACGCTTAAAGTTATACATGCTCAAGTGCATGAGAAGATTGAGGAATCAAATAAGCGTTACAAGGAGCATAGGGATGAGCATAAGTGCAGGGTGATATTCGAGTTTGGTGACTACGTATGGGCTATCATTGCTATGGATTGCTTACCAGCTAGAGAGCAGAAAAATTTGCTTCTCGTGAGTTGGGACATTATGAAATTATACTGAAGATCAATTACGATGCCTATCGCATGTAGCTAACTAGTTATATTCATATCCATGATGCTTTTAGTGTCAAGAAACTCATGCCATACCATGGTGAAGAATTGAATTCGAGAACGAATTCTTTCCAACCGGAGAGGATGATGCGGCATAGAGTGCAACCAATATGTGTTATGATCAGTTAAACCATGTCAAACATCAAAGAAGTCAACGGATTCACGAGCAAAAACTGCAGTAAGAAAATATTTTATTTATTTCCATTAGGGACTATTGAATTTTAGCTAGGCTTTCATATTTGCAATAGGATAATTCTCACATGTTTTATTATTGTTGGGTCCTATTTCGAGTATGATTTTGTATTGGATTTAATGCACGGATTAGGCTTAAGGGATCATGTCCTATAATTATACATATAATACATTATAAAGGTAGCCTTTTGATATATTAATAAAATTTTTCAAAAGAATTTTCTTCACCAAATGAAGAGTTTTCCAATTCAGTTTACTTCTATTTGTGTGTTAATGTTCGAAGTGCAAGCTTATTGTCAAATCGCTGCTTCTTCTTTTTTGTCCTACATCACCCCATCTCAATAACTTAATTGAAGGTTGTGAGCGCCACATGGTCAAAGTTAGATTGAGTAAAGGTAGGTACAAATCACATGATTTTATTGGGCTAGATAAGGTCCAACCACGATACTTTTTACCTATGGTGGGATAAGCAAAAGAGGTAGAATTCGATTATAATGCCGATGAGTAGGCTTACAAATCAATCATCATACAAGGCATATGAAGTCGGATGGCCAACAGAAGTAGATTGAGGTGACAGAATCAGTCTCCAAGATGCTTTCAAAGTGCATTAGTAGGCTGGAGTAAAGAGAGATGGCCAACATAAATGTCCGAATAGGCCAAGATAAAAAATATATGATTATCGGCTTGATAGTTGGTGCAGAGTAGCTATACCATTAAACATGCATAGGTCAAGGAACCCAAAGCTACGCTACTCTTATATCTTTCTTTTGATCACCATCTTTTTGGATGCTCTAATGCGGGTGGCATGCTCATGCATATGTTTATCCCTTATCATCTGACTTATGCTAACAAGTTTCCTAGCATATTCCTCTCTTTAGATGATACAAGAGTAACTCCACAATATATAAGTTTTTGGCACATCCAATTGGACACTGCATGGTTGCCATCATCCCATTATAGAAGAAACTCAAGGTAGCAGCTGTAGAAAAAGTAGCCCCTATGCTAAGGCCTCTTTTAGAGTGATATGTAGTATATTTAGCTTTAATAGTGGAATGGGTTGAAAAACCTGTTTCTATGATCGAAAGTCAATATGTTAAGCTATAGTATATTCTAACATATCCTGTACAAGAGAAAACCAATCCCATCCTCGCGGAGGATGAATTAGTTTTACACGGAAGAACTATGGTTTATGAAGAATCTAAATTGGAAGTTTTAACTCATCAAGAGGTAACTGTTGAAGATTATTTAATAGAGCTTTAAGAATCCATCGACCGAGGTAGTGCAATAATTATGCCAGGAAGGTTCCGATAGGCCAAAATAATGAAGGATACTTTGGTCAATACCTGGCCAAGATTTGAGATCTTTGGTCATGGTGAACTATAGAAGATTGATTATGAAGTTGACAAATTAATACTGCCAGTAATTTTCGATCTTTTGCCCAAGAGTGCAGGATAAAATTATAGCAGCTTACAACATTAGCTATAAGTGTCCCGAGGGCTTGCAGGCAACCTGTTCAAAGAGCACTTCCAAAGTTTATGTAACATGCACTCCAAATTCATATGCTTGGGGGTGGGAGCAGTATAACAACGTAGGAATGGATCTGGTCTAGTACTTGGCGATAAGCAAGAATGGTCTGGTAGCTTGGATCTCAGTGCTACACAAAACAGCCATCGGTAGATCAAAGAAGTGCTAAATCCGGTCTGAAAGTGGGATAAATAGTATTATATATTATCTATAAGAAAGAATTCCACTAAGGTTTTGGCCAAGAGACTGATATAAACAATAATTTTCTACTATGATGAATTTTATTTCTGCAGGTCATTTACAACTCTCTTTAGACTTTCCCACTCCTTTTGGAGAGCTTGGAGCATTGGCAACTATCATGTCGAATAGGAATGGAAGTTGAGACTCCCAAGTTTTTAGCTGTTTTCGAATGACATTCATGACCAAAATTTTCTCCTTATTATTGTATTCAAGTTCTGCGTGTTCTTCCTCTAGGAATTGTACCTTTTGGCTGATGTTGGTCAATTCTACTTCAAGGGACTCGACCTGGTCCTTATGGGTGTGAAGTTTATCTTGGACCAATTTGTATGCATCCAAGGTTGGCCAATAAATAGTGAATGTCAGAAATTTTGGTAAGCCTGTATTAAAAATCATCAGCCCAATCTGCCAAGGGGTAGGCCGAGTGTTGAAGAATATTGATGTTTGAGCTGTTAATGGAAAGCATCTAAAGAAATATTATCTTACATTGTGAGAAGCACCTGTGAAAATACAAAGTTCAAAAGTTTTGCTATATTGTTACTTTTGGTTGATACAATTACATAAGTATGATACAAAGTTGATTGGACTAATGATCTCAAGATGCTCACTTTGCTCCTAAGGCATTGGATGCTCCTAACTAGTCGGTTGTAATTGTCAAACGGAATTCATTGCGAAGTCGGTTGATCTCAAGATGCTCACTTTGTGATGGTATTCCGTTTTGGCAAACCAATTAGAAGTCGGTTGATCCATATAAATGAATTACTCCATCCAATACTCAATCTCACTCACCATAATAAGTGAAAGGAGATTAGGAAAAGGTATGAAATAGTCAGGAGGAAGAAGAGGGGTGAACACTGAAAATAAGGATACAAGGTCTATTTATATAAAAAAACTATGTCTTACCGGAAGATAAATTAGAATCCTTATTAATGTATAAGATAAAGCTAGAACTCTATGGATGTAGAAGATTCTTTAAGCCATGTGCGGGCTATTTTGATACACAGAAATTTTTCATAAAAGGAGATATGGTAAAAACATAAGAGTCAAAGAAAATGAAAAAGATATGAACAGATTACTAAGGGTGGAAATGATACTTCTATAAATGAGCAATAATAATAAGTTAACAGGTCGTGATTAACTATGGATTGCTACTCTACGGATACTAATAGGGTGATGACAAACATCCCGTCAACCTCTTCTATATTAGTCGATGAGATGTGGGAAGTATTCTTTACAATCTATCTCAACAACTTAACTAGAGGCCATGAGACCACGTGGTCAAGGTTAGATGAAGTAAACATAGGTGGAAATCATGTAACCCTTATTGGGATGGGTAGTATCCGACCACAATAAATTGTTCTTACGATAGGACAGGCCAAAAAGGTAGAATTTGGTCATGATCCTAATGAGCAAGCATCAATCACCATACAAGCATATAAAGTCGGATGGCCAGTAGGAGTAGGCCAAGGTTACTGGATCAGTCTCCAAGACATTCCAAAATACAGGCATAGGTCAAAGTAAAGAGGGACGACCAACGTAAGATGTCTAAATAGGCTAAGGTCAAAAAGACTTGATTATAGGCCTAACAGTTGGTGCAAATCTACTATACCATTAAGCATGAATACTAGGAGGACAACCGGCATTAGTTATTGAAACTACCAAGAGTGGAGGTCAGACATGGTGACAACCATCAGAATAAGCAATTATTATTGTTTAGTATAAATAAATAAAAATTATACTCTATAAAAATTCTTCAATAAGCCAAATCAATGCATCTTAGTTTATCTTATCAATAGCTTTCTTGGGAGTCTAAGCTACACACCTTTATCATTATCTAGATCTATCTTCTTTGAATGAAAGTGTGACAATAGTAAAAGTTCTTGAAGGTCAAGACATTCAGATCCACATTATTCTTATATCCTTCTTTCGATCACCATCTTTTTGACTGCTCTGACATCGGTAGCATGTCCGCACATATATCTATCTCCTGCCTTATTTGTTTTAACAAGTTCCTAGCACATCTCTCTCCTTAGGCAGTGCAAGAGCAACTCCACGGTGAATAATATAAAATAAAAATTTGCCTATTGATGCCTTCTATTTACTATAATTTTTAAATTATTATATTAAGAATAGTTAGGAAAAAGGAGAAAATCATATTCTGGTAATTGCGTTGAGCTGGTGTTATTGATGATGGTACTAATAACCGAAGTTTCTGCATAGAGGTTCTTGTGAGCATATGCAAATATTAATGATGAAAGGTTCATCATTATATTTATTATTTAATATACAATAGATTATTTGCTTATCAATATTTTCTATTTATTATGATTTAATACATATGTCCCCCTTCCCTTCCTAATTAATTAGGGTAAGACTAATACTAGAGCTCCATCCCGTTCACTATTGAGCCGCCGTTCAACACGGTAGATCCACAATCGAACTAATCAGACGCACGATCACACCAGTAGCGGGACCGACGGTCGAGGCAGCATGAGCCACCAATGCCATAACGCCACGAGGAGGGGCCGCGAATCCAAAGATCATTCATAATCATCGGATCCTGGGACTGACTCTAATCCAACGGCCAAAAACGAACTTCGTTCCCAGAGGCCGCAATATTTTGAACCCTAACAAGCTCGCGCGGAAAAGCCAGGGCAGTGAAAGCGCCGGGAAAAGACAAAAATATATCCTCCTGTCACTAGGTACAAGTACAACTCCCCTTCACCCTATTTCCTTTCTTTCGTGTCCGCGTGTCCTTCTTATCCATCGTCCAATACCTCATCATCTCCTCCCTCAGAACTCGGCCTTGGACGCATGAAATTGGATGATTGGATCCCTCACGTCTCAGAGAACCAGCGTCCCACACTCGTCCTCAATAGCCTTCGCTCTCCTGGTCTCCCGTGAAATGAACACCGACTCTCCTGCAACGGTAGTAGAAAACAATTTCCCACCAAACCCTCACTTCACATCCCTCCTTTCTTCTCTCCTTCCACCAGGTCTAAAACCAAAGCACTCTCTCATCGTTCTTTAATTTTTCAATCTCGAGATGGGTCTAAAAGGATTCGTTGAAGGCGGGATCGCGTCCATCGTGGCCGGCTGCTCGACGCACCCGCTCGACCTTATCAAAGTCCGTATGCAGCTCCATGGGGAGACGCTAAGCCCCGCGGTCTCCACCCGCCGCCCCGCTCTCGGCTTCCACACCAACGCCACCGCCACCGTCGCTTTCCCCCCGCAGCATCCCCGCCCAGGCCCGCTTGCCGTCGGCGCCCAGATCCTCCGCTCCGAAGGCCCTGCCGCGCTCTTCTCCGGCGTCTCCGCTGCCGTCCTCCGCCAGACCCTCTACTCCACGACACGCATGGGCTTATACGACATCTTCAAGAAGAAGTGGTCCCCCGCCGGCGACGGCAGCGCCCTCCCACTCCACCGCAAGATCGCCGCCGGCCTTGTCTCCGGCGGGATCGGCGCCGCGGTCGGGAACCCCGCCGATGTGGCGATGGTCCGGATGCAGGCCGACGGCCGGCTCCCGGCGGCGGACCGGCGGAACTACAAGAGCGTGGTCGACGCGATCGGGCGGATGGTGAGGAGCGAGGGTGTGGGGAGCCTGTGGCGGGGGTCGGCGCTGACGGTGAACCGGGCGATGATCGTGACGGCGTCGCAGCTGGCGACGTACGACCAGGCGAAGGAGGCGATCCTGGCGCGGGGGTTGATGGTGGACGGGCTAGGGGCGCACGTGACGGCGAGCTTCACCGCCGGTGTGGTGGCGGCGATGGCGTCGAACCCGGTGGATGTGGTGAAGACGAGAGTGATGAACATGAAGGTAGAGAAGGGGGCGGCGCCGCCGTACGCCGGAGCGCTCGACTGCATGTTGAAGACGGTGAGGACGGAGGGGCCGATGGCGCTCTACAAAGGGTTTATTCCGACAGTGTCCCGCCAGGGGCCGTTCACGGTGGTGCTCTTCGTCACTCTCGAGCAGGTCCGCAAGCTCCTCAAGGACTTCTGATCACCGTTAGATCTCGATCGGACGGTGGATGATTGGACGATGACGATAAAAGTAGCTTCGAAATAAATTTAGTTTTTATATTATTCAAAATCCCCATCATCATCGTCCATCATTGTATCAACGTGATTCCCGTGATCCTGGGAAGACATAAAACAATGGGAGCTTAGACGTTCTTTACTTTTTTATAATGTTTGTACCCTTTGAATATTTTATTCAAAAAATAAAGCCCAGTGTGGATTGAGGCTAAATAGTTGGGTTTTTTTTTTTTTCATAAATGGGATAGTTGATGGAAGGCTTGCAGAAAGTATAGGAATGGCTTATCTATTCGCACCTAGATTCATTTAAAATTCTATTATCCAAATTTCTAAACCTAATTGAAAATTTATCTAAAAATTATAAATCCATTATGTCAGAAAAGAGTAAATTAATTGGATATCCGAATTCATCTTATTTATTTTTATTTGCATCGGATTATTCGGTAAGATATCCAATACAGGTATTAATATAATTTGGCAGACAGTCTAAATATAAATGTGTTTTGTATGTTATTGTAAAACTAAAAATTATATATCTTTGAAGTTTGGGATTGCTGCCTTACAATATATATGTTACAATTTAATAAATGAGTCAACTGTTTACCCTTCTTAAGCCACACATGCAATGATCTTATTTTTAGTACTTGGTGAGGATTTAGGTTATTCTAATCTAGAATTATACGTCTTTAGATAGCCACCACGTCATTCATTTTAAAAATATATGGCTCTCCATCTTAGAAATTAGAAAGGTCATTTTCGATGTGATGCACAATGTATTGTAAGATGGAGGAAAGTTGTTCGTCTTCCAAATGGATGACATAGAGGCTATGCAGGGCTGTATAATCCAATGAGGTGCAAAACCATTATACTACATGAGAATACCTAAGTTGGACTTTTTCAAGTCAAAAACAAAAATACAAGAAAACAATATTACAAACTCCAGCATAAGTTACAAGACGAAGGAATACAAATCTACCTGCATCTCTTGATTTTTGTTCCTTAAGTCCTCACAACTTATTAACGAAAAAGCAGGCAGATCTAAAAACTAACTTATGGAATGATTGTGCGTTCTGACTCTTTAAACATTTAAATTGCAATTTTGCTCATAGGAATTGATCTCTTTGAATAAGAAATGCGCAAAAATTACAATAAATTGTTTAAGAATAAAAATATAGAATAGTATGTTAAGATAGCTCTACTAATATTAAAATATTTGGCCTATATTAGTCTCTACCTTATCCTACTCTTCTGGAATTGATGACACATATCCGGTTTCATAATATCCTATATTTTTCTCCTCTCAGAGAGCAACAAATGAGATTTCGTTAAAAAAGTAATATATTTAAAATTCTCTACATTACCATCAAATGAGTGCCATGAATGTCCATCCCATAGCGCATGCACCCACATGTGCCTGCTTGTATTTCCAGGTACTAATGCATGCAAACAAAAGGAACTAAATAATAGGTAAAGAATTGACAATTATTCATAAATTATATTTTTTCGACGATAATTCTAGAAGTACAAATAGGTCGGGTCGAACCAGATCACAAGTAACCCATATCCAATCCGGTTCCTTATTCAGATTCTAATTTTGGACCCAGACCCAATCATTAAAAGATCGAGTCTGATTGGGTTGGATCTACGGCTATAATTTTTGACCCAATAAATCATTCAGGTCGAGTCGGATCCATGCATAACTCGGTCCAAATTCAAAAAATTCGGGTCCAATTCGGATCCGCTCTAGTCTACATAACTAATAAATTGTGCCAAAGAAGTTGAGAGAATTATATGACCAACGAGGAACTCCTAAATGGTTGGAGAATTGGTAACATTTCAAATAATACTAGAAATATAATGATGTCTAAATAGTATTTTTTGTTGTTTTAAAATTTAATACCTTTTACTCAAAAAAAAGGAGAAAAAAATAATATCTTTTTTCACAAGTTCAAATGAATTTATCAAAGAGCATATGCCATGATAGAATTATATAAAACTTGTAGAGCTAAGAATGTTGTATGTCGCTTGCATGCACGCTCCCATTCCAATAATTGGGGAGGTGCAAATGCATGTTTAGAGAAGGAAGACAATGGACTTTATGAATGGTGATAAGGCTTTGAAGCAGTCCTCAGCTAGCAACCCTAATTTAACTAACTTGTAAAGTATCTTTATTCATATAAAAAGGGGCAGCCAAGAAAGCTCCTTGCGCCATCTGGGTTCATCTAATGGAATGATCTTGGATATGGAGCAATGACCAGACACCGTGCCGGCAAAGAAACGAGAGATAATTTCCTTGCTTGGGGGAGATATTGAAGATATTGAATGCCTTTTGAGATGTCTATGGAAGAAAATGAAGATGACCATTCTCATTGCCAAACAGCAAGTTATATATCTAAACTTTATCATTTAGAGGCTGTCGGCTTCATCTCCGATTTTTTGGGACCGACCGCATAATGTTGAGAAAATAATCATAGACTAGCAAAGCCTACAAAAAGAATTAAACTAGTGCGGTAAAATGTTAGATATATTATTTAGATTTTTTTAGCTCTGTAGCCCATGATCAATCTCCATAAAACTCTGCATAGGCCATGAGTCGAATCTGCTCAGTGTTATTTTGTTATAACCCAATATTTCACTCCAAAAAAACTAGCCAAAAAATATTATTTGGGTTTCTTGGCTTTTTATAAGTACCTAAAATCTACTCAATGCATAGTCGATGTGGAACTAAATATACACCCGCATGGGTCCTTGCACATGTACGACAAAGTACAGTCCTATAATTATCAATCCCACATTTAGGAAGACTCAAAAGGAAAGTTAGGGTTGATGGTCAAACAAATTTAGTTTGCGAGTGCCAGCGTCATGTGCATTGAGGAGGTGGTTTCTCACCTCATTGATGTTGAAAAAAATAACTATAAAACAGCCAAGTCAACAGAGTAATTAAAATGAGTAATATCAAGCTGAAACAAGTACAGTGAAGCACAAAGTTTGCAATCATCCCCCATCTAGGTAAATTCAATGAGTAGTTAGCATCAAAAACTCAAAAGAGATTGCCGGCAAGAGCATACGTTATTTGCCAGGCGGTCTTCAAACTAACTTTATTGTTGGTGGTTAATTTTCTACCTTTTCGTCACTCCAACTATTTTTTGAGACCAGTTACTAGAGCTATTATATAACTGCTCCTTGTATAAAGGAACATCCAGAGAGATGATGAGAGGAGTTCGCTATGATTCAATATACAACTATTGTAATGTCCGGCCCAATACAGACCGGGCCCAATATTATAGGGCCCAGTTGGAGAGTATTGGGCCAGGGAGGGGTTAGCGGGCCACACTGGCCCAAGAGTGACAGTCGTCTCCCGCCTGAGGGCTAAAAGGACAGGACCACCAGATGGCCAACGGAGAGACCCCCACAGACATGCAAAACGGAAGCCCGCCACCTCCTCTCCCCCTCGGCAGGCGAGCTATGAGCTGGCCTAAAGGGGAGGGGCAGCTGGTGGCTCCCGGGACATTGAGGAAGGAGAGGATGCCACCTCTCCTTCAGGGTCAAATCCTAAGCCAAGCTTTTATACCCCTAAAACCCGTTAACTCCTGATTTTGTTATACCCTCCTAAAACCTCTAACCCTCTGGAATTTTTGCACCATAGAGTTAAACCCTGGAGCTGGAGGCAGAAGGGATCCTGCAGCCTTAGGAGAGGAAGGAGGGAGCACACCGAAGTGTTACTGCACAAGTCCGACCGGCCACAGCAAGGTAAAAACCACTGTAAGTAGGACTTAGGCAAGAAAAGAGTGGAGAAACCCCCTCTGTGGGGGTGTTCTCCTCTCTGTTTCATCTATGAAGCAGAGGGGAGGAGACCGGCATGGGGGAAAAAAGAGGAGGACCCCGGACCGAACCCACGGGCTGCGGGCCGGACCCACAGGCCACGAGCTGGCCTGAGGGCGGCCCAAGCCTAGGCCCAACTACCACCCGGGCCAAGCCCAACTGGACTTGGCCTGCAGGTG
The DNA here is from genome assembly GCA_025769935.1 of Phoenix roebelenii. Classification (NCBI taxonomy): domain Eukaryota; kingdom Viridiplantae; phylum Streptophyta; class Magnoliopsida; order Arecales; family Arecaceae; genus Phoenix; species Phoenix roebelenii. The sequence continues at coordinate 6,172,020 of JAOXJJ010000914.1, forward strand.
GCAGCCCGCGGCCGCCGTTGCCCTAAGGCTGAGGGGCAACCAAGGGGCCGCCGGGTCTGGCCGTGCCGGCGACAGACGTGGCCCCATGGCCGCCAGCCTCAGCCGAGCCCCCCTCTCCGCCGGCAAAGAGGAGGTGGCGCAGCTCACACAAAAAAAAAAGAAGAGGAAAGGAAGAAGAGGGTAAACGGAACAACAAAAAATAAAAAAAATGGGGACAAGTACTTACCTCAGACCACGGCCTTACCTCATCGTGGTCGGAGCCGGTGAGGACCCCGGAAGGAGGCCCGGCCTCGATCTCACCTCCCGGCATTCCCCCTCTTCTCCAGCATCACTTCGGAGAAGGGGAAGGAGCCGACCTCCCGCCGCCGCCACCCTGAAGGGAGAACACCGCCTCGGCCGGTAGATCGGGGGAGCCTCGCCTCCCCGGTCGCCTGTAAGAGGAAGGGGAGAAGTCGGAAGGCGGCGAGGAGGGATGAAGGGGACCGGAGTTGAGGGAGGCCGGAGATGGGTTTCGTGGGAAAGCGAGGGAGATGAAGAGAAAGGGGCGAAGAAAGAGGCCGAAGCCTCTGAAACCACTGAGAAAGACCCTTAACGGGTCTGCCTAGCGGGTCGGATCGAGTCCGGATCCGAAACCCGTTAGGCCCAAATGATTCA
>JAOXJJ010000914.1:6172773-6215807 GCA_025769935.1 Phoenix roebelenii
AATTTTACCCCTTATATCAATTTAAAAAGACTATTCTATCCTTTTTTATATATAAAAAAAAAATTGGGGTTATTACACTCAAGAAATTGATAACAACTTATTGTAAGTAACCTGTTCTAATCCTATTATGGATCATGCCATGTTTACTAACATCTCCTAAGCATATTTTTTAAAGTATATATGATTCATGCATGATGTGTTATGATAGATAAGTAACTTGCCTGATCTCATAAACTATGGCCATGTATGTACCATGATTATGCTGATATGTTAATATATGAATAGTATAGAAGTTTTGTATTTTGTATCAGCCTTCAAGGTTGTACTGCAATTATTTTAATATATGAAAGCTTTGAAATCTATTGGCTATCTGTTACCCCTGTATGAGGTTGCGTGCCATTGTGGGCGATAGTCGGCAATGGCACGGCCGTGTCACGGATCCGGGTCCGGGGCGTGACAACTACCAAAGAAAAAGGGAATCAATCCTCTACAAATTGGATGTAAATGATATCCAAAAACTTGATCATCCAGCCTGAATTTTTTTAAATAGGTGTACGGACTCAAATAAATTTTTGGCAACCTTATCTGATCAAATTTGAATTCTATATTTACAAATTTAGACTTAACTATGTTCAAATATGAAAACTCCATAACCAAATACTAAAAAATAAGCTATATACATGTAGTATATGTAAATATAGCAATATCAGAAAAAGCTACACGGTTTGTGTTAATTTTTTTCTTCATATTTGTGTTTTTATTTTTTTTGCTATATGCTCTCTTCCCATTTGCTATTTTAGATTTTGATTTGTTTCAAACTATATAGATTTTGATTATGTCTAAATCAAACTAAATATAAATAGAAAAGTAAATATGTTTCAAATGTAATTGGATTTTTTTCAAAACCAACCTTTCACTTTCATATGATGCTCCTTTTATATTGTATCGTGATAAACTATTGTGATAAGATCCTCTTATTGTTAATCCTTTGCTAGTTGACCTATCAAAATCGCGTGCTAAATACTTCAAAAGACTCGTGTCCAAATTTGAATCTGAATATTAATCGAGCTTGGATGCAAGTTTGGAAGTTCACTAATTTGATGGGCTTGAAACTGAATCCGAACTTGATTGTTCTAACTGACTTTGGATGTGGATACAGTATGGATCTAACCCGAATCTAACTTGTTCACAATCCTAGTTGCAAAATATTAGTTGTAGGAAATTTCTACAATTGAGGTATATATAGAGCAAATTTTTATTAGTTATGCAATGATGATGATCAAACGCTAGAGATATGGAAGTTAAACTTGTTTACACTAAAGTATTATAAATTCGAAAGATACAAATCTGTCTCCATCTATTAAATCAAGCAAATCAGACATGCTTCTCACTTGACACACAATGCTTATGTTAAAATATAGCTAAACGTTTCATATGTAATTTATGAAATACTATTAAACATTAACTTGTCTTCGAAAACTGAATTGTCTCACGACTATCAGGCATTACAAAATAAGAAACTTATGAGAGTAAAGTGGTATTACTTTCATCCTGACTCAACCTAACCTAAGGTAGCCTAATTAGGATTTTTCATAATCATGCAAATCTCTACAATTATAAGGAAAATCCAGTGGAATGTTCACATTTTGACAAACTAGATGTTCAACCAGTATAATAAATGCACTCACTTTACCTAGCTTACCTAACTCTTCTTAGCTTTCAATTAAAAAAAGAAATTAGATGAGTGCAACCATCAAAAATAGAAGTATATTTATCTTCAAATATATAATTTAAAATATTTAATCATAAGATCATAGCCACCTATATTGCTGCTCCTGTTCATCCTATCGGCTCAGCCAGCCTTTATAAACGCTAGGTTTTGGTTAGAATCCAAAACGTCATTTTGATCAAACTTATAAAATGAAGTCTAAAGTCATTACCATGACCTGTTTGGTGTCACATAAGTTTGTAATCAAATTCTAGCCAGATCAAATCTTGTCACTAACAGCCAAAAAACACTAGATGGCTCCTCTATGTTTATATATCTTTCTGCTGTACTTCAATTTTTTTCTCTCAAAATCCAAAACGGAGGAGTCTATTTTAACGACCAGAAGACTTCTCTAAAGGGCAGCACCGAGCTTGGGCCGAAGGCCTAGAAGCCTGAACAGTTGAACTGGGTTTGAGCTTAGAAATAAATCTAAGAATCCTTGAGGTATTGCATATGTTGTAATCCAAGAAAAAATGACAAGACCGAGCAACATGTACAATGAAACCCTTTATTATTACTATTATTATTATTGTAAAACTTTTGGAGCTTTTGGTAGCAAGGATTTTGCTTTCAAATAAAGCAAATAAAAGTAATAAACAAAAGCAAGGAATACTATGCAAATGCTATCTTCAAGACTAATTTGTCGAGAAATATACGCCACCCCCCCCCCCCAAAAAAAAAAAAAAAATGTGGAACCTTGTCCGACCTCATCACCTGGCACGAACCATCAGGGGCAGCCCAATGCATTTGGGGGCCTAAGGCATTTTTTTTAAAAAAATAATAAAATTTTTTAATAAGTGTAAAACACTCTAAAAATGGTGGAAAAGAGGCTGAAGACCCAACCGTCGAAATTCTAGAATGCCCAGGATGCAAACTATTCAAAAATAGTAAAGATAAAACTTATTCCAAAAGCTGGCATTTCTAGCTAAAACTAGTAAGCATAAATAAATTCAAACAAATCATGAATTGAACAAACTTGCAAATGGTGGAGAGATTTCTTTAAACGAGTGTTCCTTCTCATTTTGTAGGGTTCAAGGCATTTCTCATTCCATAGGTAGGAAATTTTCAAGAAATTGATGCACTCAAATTAGACGACAAAATCAATAGTTATGCGCACCTCCCCTTACGAACAAAACAAAGAAGGAAAAGATGACAACATTAATGGTTATGCAATATAGGTCAGAGTGGAGCCACCAAATTCCAAGCTACAATTTTATATAGACCAAGGTTCAAAAACTCAATTTCGGTTTCAAATCCAGTTACACTAATAACTTTAGGCTTCCATAGTTTCATCTTCAATTTCAAAGTTTCGGTTCAAAAATATTTAACGCAAACAATATATTTACAAATCGTTTAATTTGGTTGAATAAATTTCGAAAACTAGCCCATGTTTTGCATAAGTTTCAGACACTATCCAGACTGTTCATTTTGGTTTTCCTGATATAGACATGGATATCATGCTCGGCCTTAAATAGAGACATTCCGGCACGGCGGCACTCTGTAATCTGTACCAAAGTACCTTGCCGAAATATTGGAACAAATAATCTAAAAGATTCTATGCTTGGCTCTAGTATGATGTGTTACAAAATCTTGGAAAAGCTTGAACTGTATACAGTAGTAAATCTTCCAGAGCCAAAGTTTTGCACTTCATTCCATGCAAAATAATCATTTTTAACGGATCATCATGCTTTCCTTCTTTTGCTTGTGAAAATAAGTAAAGGGAAATGCCTTATGCCTATGCACTCATTTCATATAGATTCTCTCATGAAGATTGCCATAAAGCACATTATAAACTAACCTCAAAATCATGAAGATTGCCACACACCAAGTCCGAATATAAGAACTCCAACTTGGAGTCTCCAAAGAAGAGAGCTTTAAACTTTTACAGTCTAGAATTCGGAACATAGCTACAATATGAAAAGTTTCAAGAGATGACTCGGATCGAGAATTTTCATCTCAAAGTGGAGAAATATACAGCGCGCTTGTATTAATTTTCTTTACTTTTCAAGTGCAAGAACAATTTCTCATACAATTTTAGAAAACAGTATCATCATCTTAAAATCTTATTACAAGTTCTTGCCAACACATCTGAGCTGCCACTGGCAGATTAAAATATATGCTCCAGAAATGTTGAACCTCAAGATCATGCTTAATTTTTTTTATAGTTCTAACAAATTAGCACCATGTTCTGATTGACATTTGGCACTGCATGGTTGTAAAATTGCTGTTTATCAAAAAAATTTATCAAAACCCTTGCATGTGTCTCCATCATGAGTTCATGACTTGTTTATAGAAAGGAGTAAGTCATCAAAGTATGAAAGTAATATATTATATGAAAAATCAAAAAAAAAAAAACACCCCACTTTGTTTCATGTTTGAAATCCAAACCAACAGTAAACCCAAATCATAATCAGAGCTTCAGATATTGATAAATAATCAAATCACAAACAGAATGGCAACCATTCTATATCATTTTCCATTGTAGCAGTTTCACCAACTGCAGATAAATAGCAGGGAAAAGGAAAATGGGCACTGGATAAGCTCTCACATTTGAGTTTAAATTGAGCGTAACCATCCAAGTCGTCCTTCAGCTGATACACGTACGTAATCGTTAGAATTTTTGCATGTTTTGCATGCAGAAATTAAAGCCGTCGTACAATGACTTAAAACATCATGAATCAGCTTATTGTGGGAAAACTGGGAAAAGTCCACCTCTGAAGTTCCTGAAACAAATGGCATATTGATAGATTCTATGATCACTTGCACAAGGCGAGGCTGAGAACATGTGGTTTTCGCTGACACGTTGATAAAGAAGAACCGAATAAGCTGAAAATTAGTAAACTGTGGCTACTGATGGGTTGGATCTTGAAATATAAGCTGCCTACGTGTTGCTATGATGAACTGGAACTGAAATGGATGAAGTGGAAGCTCAACTGATAGCTGGATTCAACTGATAACTGGATTTAGTTAATTAGTTAGACTTGGATTCAACTGATAACTGGGTTCAGTTAATTAGTTAGACTTGTTGAGTTCATCACCTGAGCTGGAGCTGAGTTGTATCAAATCTGCGAATTCTTCCATCCTCTTCTGATCTTAGTCTTCCTCCTATCTTTTTTCTTCTTGTCAGTTCATAATATCATTTTCTGTTATGGTATCAGAGCGTACTGATTCCATGGCTAATGCTGCGTCTAATTCCTCTCATTCATCCTCGACTTCATCCATTTCAGTTTCAGCCCATCATAGCAACACGTAGGCAGCTTATATTTCAAGATTAGATACCTCAGGACAAGCATAAGTTGTTGTTGAGTAGAGAGTTTGAAGTACTTTTTGTACAGGTCTTACTTTAACTCAACCATTTAAGAATATATAAAGATCAGCCATTACGAATCGTACCCGTTTGGGACCTTACTTGGCTTCCGTTTTTCTGCCTTGAAATCTCTGTTTTTGGTTCTTCGCACCTTCTAGGCTTTTTCGATATTGTTAATTAATGCAAAACATTTGGGTTTCTCCGGGTAGAGGAGAATACCATCACTGAATCAATGGTATTTGAAGGGGGAAATAATGCACGCTCCACCTCAAGCAGGACTGGCCTCACCAGGACCTTGTCATAGGCCGACCTCAGACGATTTTGGCCCCATTCGAGGAGCCAATCAACCAAGATGAACTGTTTCACCACTAAATGATGAACTAATTGACACATGTCGACAAACATTGACAGTCCTGACTATCGGTCGTCGTGACAGCGACTGATCGTTGCAATAGTTCTATATTCAGAGATCGACCAAGACCATATGCCGCTCATGCTGAGGTCGTACTATTGGCTGTGCTGCCTAGTACCTAGAGCGCATCATGCCAACCCAGATAATGACAAATTCGGCTCTCCAATATAAAGTGGCAACTCGAGAGACCTCAAGTGCGCAATCAGATGCGTATGCAATACCAAAACCACTCTCTCCTAAAATTCCTTCTCTTTCATGTTGTTGCCTCTCTATTCTGACCTAACAAATTTAACCAACTTGAGCTGATATTCCATCTTCTCCTAGATATATCATACTATTAATACTACAGCAGCCAAAGAGGTTGGACATGCAATAATCCTAAAGGAAGAGTTTGAGATTCACGTGGCAGTGCTAGAAGATGGGGTTATCCCATGACAAAACTCCTGCGACGGCCTAGAGGCTAAAGTTGCATCAATCGAGTAGTGGATTACCTCTTTAGAAGCTTAACTAGCAAAAGCTTATATGAGGCTGGCAGGGTTGGAGGTGAGCCTGATTGAAGAGAAGAAGGCGCGCGAAGTGAAGCTGCAAGCTCTGGCCAAAGCGCATGCCAAAATTGATGGAAGATGACATCATCCATAGTCTACTTGTGAATCTCCAATTATATATACCATCAAGTACCAAACCGAGTTGTCACATTGCCTCCCGGCATATAGAATATGTATCATATAGAAAATCTCTACAAACTCCCTTTGATAAGGTTACCCCGCAGTCCTTGTGATGCTTACATCAGGTAGTATAAAGTCGTTATAATTTTTTCCTTCATTCTTGGGGAAAGGATCAGAAATTAATGTCAGCACAATTTGCTGAAAAGATTTTTGTAGTTTACTAGAACCGACAATCTTAAATATCAGCTAGGTATTGGCCTAAGTATTTATCAATATTTCAGTCTATTTTAATCTTGTTGGTGTGATTTCTACGCTCCAATGATCAATGGATTCTGAGGGCTCCATCAGTTATCTCTAAATGACCAGAAGCCTCAAATCTGGGTTCTTTATTGACCATAGTATTTCTATACATTGGCTGATAAGCCAATTCATTCATCATAAAGATGGGTTCGACCATCTTCACCATAGAACTCATCGGAATGTATTATAGTGTTGCATATCAATTTTCCACTATAGAAATAAGTTATCCAATATATTTTAGGAGCGAAGCCAAAGATGATGCATACCGCTCCAAAAGTAGCCTCAATTAGTCGTTTTGCTGCTTCTACTTTTCTAACTTTCTTCCGTAGTAAAATGATGGTAATTACGCAATTGTCACACTGCAACCAGCGCAACAATGACTACATAGTGTCCCACTGCTACAAGGGTAACGATGACTATGTGATTCCCACCAGCACTAAGGTGACGATGACTACATGATGTCCCACTAGCACTAAGGTAATGATGACTCCATAAGATCCCACTGGGCATGCCAGAAAATTTGTTGGTGGTCTTTCCAAATCGCTATGGGTAGGTGCGTGCAAGTGTATGCCACCGACGTTGGATCAGCTATAAAGTATTAGAAGGGAGGATAGAGAATAGTAATATAGGTGCCTTAACCTTTAAGAACTTTTTCCTCCGTAATACTACCATTTGAAGGATATGGATAAGCGATGTAGCATTGGGCTATAGGAGAGGGTTGTACCACTGGTATAGTAGGGGTATAACACTAAGCTATAGTAGTAAAAATTAATTATAGCTTTTCCTAAGGTAGAAACTACGATAGACTAAAATAAGATAAAATGTATTGGATTGATTGTCGAATGATATCCATACAGAGTACAAATTTACTATTCATAAAAAGTAAAATAGTTGCCCATTCAAATAATCACTACCCACATATAGCCTCCACCTCTGACAGTTTTAGTAGCGGATGCTAGTTGTCCTTCCAACCTTGTACCATTGTTAGACCGAAAGTTAACACTAAGTTGGCCTTCTTGTAAGACATATCAGGCCTTAAGCGTGATTCACAAGTCAGCTCCCACATAGCATTCATTCAGCCTCAACTCATAGAATATTTTTGAAACTCCTTATACCCTGTTCTCAGTGTACATGCAGCTAACTCAGCATGTATTTGCCACGCCTCATTTTGAGCACGGATGTAGTGCAGACAACGAGGTCTGTTTTTCTTAACCTTGTAGTGCAAATCATCTTGTTGAGTATAAAAGAAAAGATATTCTCATCCCATACGAATGTACTGTGCTATGCTTAATCCCTAATCTAATCTAGATGAAAAAATTAGTGGAGGCCCGTTAGCTGATGTTTCGTATACATTCTCTTGAAGTGAGCTTCAAATTGCTCTATTGTGACCCGATCCTTCTGCAATATATTTGTTGTTTTGCTAAAGAATTGAAACGCTCAAGTCTGTCTTCTAATTTGACCATCCTTTCCGGCTCTCATAAAATTTCTATATTAATGCATGGGGCATTGAATGCTTCACTAGACGTCGATGTCTCAAATCATTCTCTTCACTTGATCACCCATTTTCAGCTCCCATAAAAATTTCTATGCTAATGCATGATCTAAAATCATTTTCTACATAATCCTAGGAAAACCTAATATCTATTCCTACTCATTTTACATTAAAAACAATATAGGTATTGATGATATAAGCCACATATATTAGCTATTATATTTTTTAAGATATGATGAAAATTCAAGCCAATTAGAACAATAAATACTCGATATTAAAATAGTATCCACATGATGAATAAAATTTTTTGTGTAACTCAAATCTCTAATATAAAAAATAAATAATATAGTAGATATAAGAGCTTCAATTATTATCTAAACTAGAAAACTATACCAATGATATTATTAATACAGGCATTTATACTGTGAATATAGAGTTAAGAATAAGCTTTTTAAATATATAAAATAGATAATAAAATAAAAAAATAAAATTGTACTTATTATTTAAAATAATAAATTATATTATTCAGATTGCAGCGCAAGCTGTCATTATTTTAGTTATATATAATAGATAATAGTTTTGAATCTAAGATACAGTTTAAAGATCCCATACGTCATCCTATGCACGCCGTGACGTGTTTAAACGGCGCCAGCCGTGCAAGGAGATGGCAATGTCGGACGGACAGAAAAGACGACAAAAATCGATCATATTGAAGAAGAACCGGAGGAAAAGGGGAAGACGAGAGAAAAAACGATTAATTCTGCCACGGGGCAGAATTTCGACCAAATTTTCAGTAGTTTTTCCTCCTTTCTTTTGATTCTTTAGGCTCTTCTTTCCTTAGGGTTAGGGCATCATGGCGGCGGAGGCGGCGGAGGCGGCGGTAGCGGGATCGGGGCCCTCTGCTGGCCCTGTCAACGGGGAGGAGCAGGTGCGGGTGCGGCGGCGGACCCTGGAGGCGGTGCTGGAGCAGTGCCGACAAGCCCTCGAGCTGCTCCAGGACGCCAAACTCGATCAAGATCCCGCTGGAGATGCGGCGGCGGAAGAGGAGGGGAAGGAGGAGGAGAAGGGGGAAGAGGAGGGTTACACGCCGCGCTCGCCTTCTTCCGACGATCAGGAGATCGATGAGGTAAGGAGGGAATTCTTCTGCTTGAGAGTACGTTTGGGGATTTATTAGTTTCTAATGCTTTTTTTAATGTTATTTGCTTTGGATTTCATAATTTTGGTCAGCAGTTAATTGGTTGGAGCATTGAATTATGATTGAATTATGGCGTAAGCGTCCAATTTATTATGTTGTGCTAGCGGGATCGGTTATTCAGTTTATGTGAATTTTATTATCTCCTTGTTGGGTACATTTGGGGTTGATTGAAGAAGGATTTGGTTTTGGCTTTTCTCACCAGTGCAAAGGATTTAGGAGGCAGTTGAGTTTCTGTGATTATTTGATTATTTAGTTATTCTTTTTGGGTGGAAAAAAATGAGATTGAAATTTTTTAGAATTGTCAAATGTTTAAGGTATTACTGTAGGCAAATATTATATGGGACCAAAAAAAATTGATTGCATAATATGGTAACCTTCAATTTCGGTGATTTAAGAGTATTCTTCATGCAACCCCTCACTGTCAAATGAAGTTACTTATTCATCTCCTTTCTGGCAGATGGGACAAGAGTATGCAGGAACCTGCGAAGGCATTGTTTGTGCATTATTCTGTCTGATCAGTTAGAAAATATATAAAAATATATGAAGAATACTGATAAAGGATGATCAACTATCTATTCCTCTAAATGCGAGCCTGATAAACTTGAGATATTAAATATGTTAATATCATTTGATGAAAATAGACTCCTTCATTTCATTAGTTTAGTCCCTGTTATCCTAAAAGATCCATGATCATACTCTAATTTAAAAGGGAATCCCTTGATAGTAGCTGCCTAGAATGCCATACCTGCATAAAAATATCTTTGGGAGCTCTTTTACACACTTGCTTCTTAGGCCATCCCTTTTTTATTTTATTTTTTTAGGTCTTCTTTGTTGTTGGTACACTTGAATCTACTACAACATCTGCTTAGCAATTCTGTAGCTAAGGAAGGGATTGTAATTAATCTGATAAAATAGGAGTTGGAATATTTCTCCTACGTAAAGCAATTCTGGGTGTGGTTCTACTTCTTAAAGCAACTTCATTTGAAATTCTGTAACCAAAGTGAGTAGATTTGAAATGGATGGTAAATGGTGGGTGTGGTTCTACTTCTTAAAGCAACTTGATTGTTGTGGATTCATTTGCTTGTGAAGGTGATGGTTATCATAGGAAGAACCTAAGGGCATGTATGTTGTACCTTAAAATGAAATGATAAGATTCTTGTATGACCTACTTAAGCTAAGGATTATTTTTGGAAAAACAAGATGAGAAATGTGTTCCTAAAAAATATCTGAGCGATATTTTGTTGACTCTTCGAAAGTTGACTTGTTACTTTCATTGTCAATTTATCACCTTTGCAGAGGAACATAGGATCTTAAATCTAATAAAGAAGATAATGTTTTTATTAATATGATTTTTGTAATTTTCTATTGTTCTGGATTCGTCCTGTTTCTTTATTTTGTATGGTTGGCAATTTGAGAGGGATTTGTTGCTTCCTACCGGCATTGCATGGGTTTCAGGGGGAAGTCAAAGTTTTGTTATTTCAAAAATTGATTGTTATTTTATGAATTTTTCCTGCTAAGGAGATAGATGGTATCAGAGTTTAAGGGGCTAGATATTATCTTGGGGGCTATCAAATAAAACCATGCGATCACCGTTAAGTATTAGCAAAAGGACTAGGGAACCTATTGGTCATTGCTATCGTTATGCATTCAGTGGTAGGATTTTGTTTTGATTGTTGAATCATTTGAAAGTTAAAGCACCTCCTTTTGTTATGCAGCTGTGTGATCTTCTCAAGTCTAAAGTTGAATCATCTGACTTTCTTGAAAAACTTGGGAGCAACCACAAGTCAGTTTTTCACAGCATTTCTGGTATGCCTAAAGTTTGATAAATTCATTCCTTTTCTTCTTCTAACTTAAACAGATCTTTGTCTCATCTAGTCATGCAAGATTTACTGCAGTTTGAATACTGACTGATGCAGCAGCGAACTTTATTGCATGTTGCATATTGTTTTTCTTCTCTGTTTCTAGTCTAATATCAGTGATAATTGCTGACTGGAATGTCTAAATGTAGTAGCAGATGAGAATGCATCTTGGGATATGGTTAGCACCATGGATCTGTGGGAAGATAAGCAAGTGGATGATGAATCAGATCCAGATGGTTATGTTCTTGTCAGGCAAGAGGACATAGTGGAGGGGATTGCTAGCTTCATGGCTGCATACCTATTATCACTGAAACAAACTAAAGTATGTCATGTTTTTCCTATTATGCCATATTGGCTTAGTTTGCTGCTATTTACTGTACTCTTTTGCTGAAAAATCTAGCAATATACCACATGGATGTTGGAAGGAACTGTAGAAAGGCTAATCATATGATATCTTATTTGATTAAATGTTAAGTGAGAATACATTTCACCAGTACAATCACCCATGCAAGCACTAAGTGAGACTCACTACACCAGTATAATCACCAATGCAAGCACTAAGTGGTAGATGAGACAGTTTTTTATGCAACTGCTAGCTGATTTATGCCTTTAGTTGCATCCATGATTATGAGCTATTCTTCTTCATGCTACCTGGAAGTTAGTGATGATGAGTAATTATTACCTAGTGATAACTGGAAAAAGGAAGAAAACAGAGTTACCAAATGCAAATAAAAAATTATGTACTGGAACATTACACAAATTCAAATAACACTGACACACACCCATGCAGCACACATGCAGGATGCTATCAAAATTACATGGGAAATGGGAAGTAACTAGATGCATGGTTCTTTGTGTATCTGTTAAGTGATTTTGAGTCATTTAGTCATCGACAAGTTCATCTTGTGCAGGTGTCAATAGCCCACAAATCATAGTCAATGTGTTTGAATGGTTAAATAAAGTGGTCAAAATCATAACATAGTGGTCATTGAGGAGTCATCTTGGGTAGTTTAAAAATCATTACTTTTTTTTGGGTTTAAGGTGGCTCTAAACCATGTGGAGGATGGATTATATCATCCCATGTCTTTTATTATTTTTCTCATATATTTTCTTATTCTTTCTCTTCTTGCATGGAATTAAATTTTAGAACTGTTATCGTCACCACATGTTTAGACATGCTGAATTTGTGGTGTGGAACACGAAGAATCCTCATGAAATGACATGCAGTCTTTGGCAAACAAATCCAGTAGGAACAATGCAATCTTTTTGTTCCTTATTTCCAAATCCTTTATTTTCTTGATCCAACTCTCGTACCTTAAATCAGTCTCTTGTTACTTGAAATCATCTGCTTTTTACTTTTCCAATAGAAAAGGGATAAAGGATTGTTGGGAAAATTATTGGGATTTCTTAATTATGAATTTATTAAAAGCTTTTTCTTGATCATATCTGTCTAGATTTGTTGTCACCATATCTGTCTGATGTTTGTGTATATGTTTATTAAGAGGCATGTTGGTAATTAAGGGAATTCAGATTGCTTCTTTGCTTTTGGTTAAAAATTTCAATTTGATAATAGAGGCTCAGACTGATTCCATGTTTGTTTCTGCATCTCATATTTCATCAGTTTGATACCAAAGCATCCAAATTTTAAGGCAAATACTGAAAAATCCTAATTTCTTGCATCCATTCTACTTAAAATTGAGTCAATTTATTTTCACCTTTCAAAAAAAAAGAAAATGTCATTTGTCCTCATTTGCTCTTATAATGTTCTTATATAACCTAGAAGTTTCTTGCATAAGATGAATGAGAACGTAGTCTATCCACTTTAGGTATGTTTGTTATTAATTGAGTTATTTACATATAGTTTCTGATGACGATATATCAATTAGGTTTTGTAGTTTTTTTTATTTTTCTTCTTTTCAAGGCACCACATAATCTTGAACATATTGCATAAAGTACATCTAAGTATGCTGAGAATTCAGCGGTCTTCTTTTGCCTTCGATGCTCATTCCCTAGTATCTTTTCACAGTAGGCACTCAAATTCTGTTGTCTCCTTGATGACAAATGGCTCATTTTCCTTCACTTACATGACTAAATTGTGTGTAGCCCTTTCTTGATGTTTTCAATACTATGCGCTAATGCTGTGCCAGCATGGCACTGAATTGTACTTGTCAAGGGTGCCTGTGATTGGCACTAACCGGCTTACCTGCTCTGACATGGTGTGTGCCGACCAGTGACCAGCACGGTTATTATTTTACTTTTACTCCCACTTTTCTTTAAAAATGTATCTCCTTTATCTTTTCTCTTTTATCTCCAAGTTCTCTACGCCAATGCATTACAACATGCCAAAATGCATCCCTACCTCTACCAAAAAAGAAAGTACCGCCCTGCCCAGACTCTCCCCTTCTATCACTATCGTGATCGCCATGATCACCATCTCTATTTTCTACCAATTTATTTTCTTTTCCTGTTTTACTGCAAAAGTTGAAAGTGATGTTGATAACAATTATTACACCCCACACCCCATACTTCCAATTAGCCATATCATTTTGTTTAATCTTTAGGAGCTTCAAATCATCTTTTGTATAAAATGGTTAAGTTTAGTTAGGTTGTATAAAAATACTACATACAAGTTACCATCCTTCCTCAACAATAACCAACTTTCCAGATTTCCTAATAGGCTTATCGAAGAAGAGAGTTTTTAAACTACCAAGCCTTGGATGTATGTGCTTCTTGCTTATGCATTCTCATTTATCCATTCAAATTTTCAAATTCACTTTTGGAGGAGGAAAGCTATGAACTCTACAAAACACATGCCACCATATCTCTTTCTTTTGAATGATTCCCTGCATTCCGGGACATGGAACTTGTGTATGTGGACAAGTTTGTTCCACGTTATATTTTCACAATGCTTAGTGTACGGCATGCTTAAATGTTTAGGATGGCAAATTTTGATTGTTAAATTAGCAGTCTTAGGTCCATTGAAGTGCTACAACTTATTGCTTTAGTTCTGATAAAATGTAGGAGATTCTTTGCACATCCTAACAATATTCCTTTTGAAGTTCATATTGCATTTAGATCTACTAATGATGCCTTATATTGGCTAGCTCATATTGCTCCAGTTGTGCTATTTGGGCATCTGGCCTACGATTGCACCCCTTTCATCTTGATATATTACGGTGATGTAAATATGCGGTGTTTCATACTTTGCAGTTTCATTTTGCAGGAATTAACGCCCAATGAACTTCAAGAAGGCGAGTTCTGTTACCTAAGTATAAAATTTTACATGTAAATTGTTGCTATTAGCCATTGTTGCATCGAATATGATTATTAATTATTGGAAAAAGTTTCTGATATTAAACTGGCCTATTTCATTTCCATTTATCCAGCCCTTAGCAAAACATTTGCTGTGAAAAAGAAGAAAAGTAGACTTCGAAAGGCATGGGATGGAAGCAAAGTTATTTATAATGTGGCTTCTTGGAGTGCAACTGCTATAGGGTAAGTTGTCTGCATAATCCTTTTGTATAAAATTTGTAATCATTGTATTGCATAAAGGCATATCAATGTTTTCTTTAAATTTATAACCTTGTAAATAATGCATTATGTTCCAGAGATGGAACAGTCATGTGCTTCATTTTCATTCGACTTGAATTCATAGCCTCAACTATAAGAAAGTTCTCATGTTAGAATTTAATCTTTGAACCATATCATCCACCAGATGTCCATTCATGTGTTATTTCGGGTATAATCAACCAAACATATTGGTTTATATACTGTAGTGAACATGGTTTGTCATACTGACCCAAATCGGACAATACGAATCGTACCATACTGTACCAGTTCATTATCGGTATCCGATATGGGCGACTTACCGACACTTAGTACGCTAAAAAGACTCTATACTTTACCACACCGACACAGTGCTAGTGTGGTACCAGTATGGGTTCAGTACCGAGACGGCAAACCTTGATAGTGAAAATAAAATATAACCTCTATAGAATGTCTTTTTCTATTATTGTGATTTTTGTAGGCATAGATGTTTTCACGTGTTCCTAAAAAAATATTCTTGATATAGTGTTACTTCATTTCATAACTTTGAAAACATGTATATTACAAGTCATTAAAATCCATCCTAAAATCCCAGTATGAAGCTGCTGCCAAAGACAAGAAGCATGAAACCTAAGTGATCATCTATATTAGGATAATTGGTTTTGCCCATAATGATGCGTTAGTACATACATTGGACATGTCACTAGTAGAATTCCCCTAAGAGTATATTCATTTGCTATTCTATGATAGTTGGCCATGATACCGGAGGGATATCACATATGCTGCTAGTGGAGACAACTAGTATTGTGCTTAAGGGGACACTGCTCTAGAATTTCTGTCACAATTGACATCTTCAACTGGATCATAAAATGTCTTAATCAACTTCATTTTAACAGTGATTCCTGCTGTCTTGAAAGTTTTGGGATTGGTGGACGTCCTCTCCAATCCTTTCTTGTTTTTTTTTGTTGCTGTCCCCTCGTTCGAAGTGCAATTTAAGTTGTAACTTGAACTCAGATATGAAATGTGACACATATTGTAGCCACTCCTACATCCTTTTTTTTAACAAATGTATTAGGACAGATTTATTGTTTGTGTTGCATCATATGCAGAAAAGCTCCTGTTTGTTGCATTAACTAATAACTATTTTAGATTATCCATATCACCCCTCCTGTTGCTCCTTTTTTCCAGCATATACCAAAATCCAGCAATTCTTAAAGCAGCCTCTGCAGCCTTCTGGTCATCCTGCCGTATAATATCAAAGTTGATGTGAAACTTTGCTGTAATGACTTGGGGAAGATGGGAAGCCTGAGGGATTTGGCATCCAGTGTCTTGCACCTTCAGTGTGCCAGAAGAGAGACTGTTTCAAGGACCTTCATAGAGCTCCTAGAGTTGACACTTGTTATTGATTTGGATAACTCTGATGCGTGAAGCTTTCATAGAGCTCCTGGAGGTCCCAAAAATGTAGAATGTTCAACCATGTGTTTATAGATGATTGATTGTCCATCCACAGTCTCTTGTATCTCCCTCCCTCCCTCCCCTGGTTGTGATATTTGTGAAATCAACTGTATATATTTCATTGTTTGGATACTTAATACTTCTTTATCTGAATCATATGGTTTGAATTCAGTTTGCTTTTCTGTTTATATGACTTTATGAGAAGGGACATGCTAGAGTTAAAAAAACTATCATAATCATGGGTAATTGAGTGTGCATGACATACAGGATTATTCAATGAACTGCACAGATGCCATTACCAGATATGACGTACAGGATTATTCATAAACTCAGTGGACAATCATGATCAAGTTAATAAAAACATCCCTTCAGGAAATCTGATTGTGTGAATAGTTTTTATATGTGCATTAATCATATCTGCTGAATTAAATTTATGTTATGATTTTATGAATGATTATATTCATGGTAATTAAAATGATAGTATGTAGTGCCACTTTTAGCGTTCTTATAATCCTTCATGCCCATTTTAGGGTCATTACTTAGTATTAGGTTGTCTGCACTCTGGAGACTTGAACATGACACACTATGATGAGTGGTCGAAATGGATCACAAAGCATCTAGTAACCGAAAGATTCATTATTTCTATTCAAATAAAAAAGGTTCATGTAATAGTAAAAAAGGTTTGGGTTGACAAACTTAATGGTACAAGTTCGAGTCCTAAAATAGCGACTTTGTGCAAAAAAAAAAAAAAAAAAAAAAAAAAAAAAAAAAAAAAAAAAAAAAAAAAAAAAAAAAAAAAAAAAAAAAAAAAAAACTTCAAACTAAAATAGCAACTTTATGCACAAAAGAAAACATAAAAAAAAACTTCAAAAAGTTATGTTTGTGCCCATCAGGCGTGCAAATGGGCCAAGTCTGATTGGCTTATGAGTAACATCAACCCAACTTGGTTCTTTGTTCAAGTCCCAATGTTAGATCCAAAACCAACACAATTAAAGATTTAGTTGGGTCATGGCCAAAAATTTTTATACCTAATGGGTCAATCAAATTGGGTCAGGTTCATATAAAACTTAGTTCCAATCCGAAAAATTTGGATTTAAATTGGATCCAGATCATTCATGTGGCAATGAGTTAATTTATGCTTTTGATTTAATCATAAATCCATACAGTAATAGAAAGAAAGGTCAAAAACTTGCCAAATATTAAAATTACTGCACTTTTACATTAGGCTTGCACAAAATTTATTTGGACTTTCTATTCTAGCATGTTCAACTAGAATGTTGTTCGAGTTATATAATTTTAGAAAATATTTTATGAAAAAATACCGAGGAATCTATAAAATGGATTTCCAAAGTCTATGTACCTCAAAAGGCGATTAAGTACTCAGAACTCAATTATATCAGGATCTACATGTATCACCTCCATCTTCAATATTTCTTTAATGAATAACTTGGAAAGTAACGCAATGATGTATCTTGAGGATCATTTTAAGATAAATCTTATACGTGACCACCATGAATAAGTAAATAGCATATGTTCATATATTGTAAGGTTTAACTAAGAAAAAGATAATTAGCATACCTAAATCAGCATCACCATCAGCCATTTCAACATCAGCTTTACCAATAAGGTCTCCTGAATCACTATCCCCTGAGCCTGAGTATGTCTCCTATGCCTTGCTAACAGCATCATCCATTGAATCAAATACCTCTTTGTCAAACAAAGTTAGAAGCTCAAATTACTTTTTCTTCTAGGTATTCTAGGTTCGGGTCAAATAGTACGTCAGAAGTCCTAAATTAAACCCAAATAACAATCGGATGAAATGAGGTCAGGTCAAAATTTAATAAACCCAAATCTAACCTAGAATGTAGAATGGATCTAAATTTGGTATCCGACCCAGCTCCACAGGTTCTTAAATCAGGTCTAGATTGGGTCTAAGCAGTTTGGTTCGAGTTTGATCACGGGTCAACCAAACCTATTTGCAGCCCTATTCCCCAATTTGCCTCTCCCATGATCTAGATTGTCAGGACCATGACGGAGTATTTTTAATGGTCCCTATTATATTAGTTTTTTTAAAAAACATGCATGCGTGTCACAGTATAAAGAATAAGAGCCTAGCCGAAAAAGGCAAGTAATTTGTTTGTCGCAGCATGCAAATCTGACCTCTAGAAGAGGAATAAGTCTGTTGAAGCAGAGAGGAAAAGGTTCATTAAACAAATGGCAACTTACCTGGTGTGGCAAATTATAAGCAAGTGCTCTCATGGCAACTTAACACTGCTGCTAGTGTCACATCAGTGAGCCCTAGTCTGCAAGTTATGCTATCCCAAGTGTAACATAGTAAAGCAATATTCCTTATACCCACGGATCAATATCACAAACATTCAAGGCTTTCTATTAGAGTGGTGTCTAGTGTCTCGAAGTAAAAGGGCAAGAAAAAACATGAACATGATTCTAATGGATGTGTGAATAACGGTTTCAGTGAGTTGGGTAAACCTAGATTAAAGCATACTAGGCCTAAACTAGATTCTACCCATACCTGAAGTTAGGGCTGTCAAATGATTTGAGGAGCTTGAGCTCAAGATCGATTTGAGCATTGCTTGTTCAAGCTTGAACCTGGTTCATAGGCTTGATATTAATTTTAAACAAAGTTTTGTTTTCTTCAAAAGAAAATCGAACCAAGCTTTCAAACGACCTAGAGCGGTCGCTGGATAAAACTTTTAGTTAATAAAGTATATTATAATATGTATGTAATCGACCATTAGATTTAATCAAATATCTGACTTTTGGTTTAGTTGGAATATAATCACTATCAACTCAAGCTCGGAGCATGTTTGAAGCGAGTTTGAACTAAATTTCAACTAAGCTTGATTAAAGCTTGAATTAAGTTTGAACCAAGCTCAAGAAAAGCTTGAATTGATCTCAACATGACAAATGTATTGAGCTGATTGAAATAGAGACCAGCTTGGCTCACTTCAAAATCAGACCCGAATTAGGCATGCTAAAACAATAAATGAGCTAAGGTTTGCTCAATTAACCAAACTTGATCAGACCTAAGCTTGATCAATTTCGGCCTATTACACCCTTAAGAACTCATCCCAAAGCTCCAATCTCCAACTACGCCAGGTAAGGATCCCATGAAGTTGGTGAAAAATCAATGGAAATTGCCTCAAAAAATCAATGGAAATTTCAAAACAAAGCTCCACTCCTCCCCAGATTCCATGGCTATTTTTTGGTCTTGACCTAGCAGCATCAATCAGCTTACATCTAGGACAATCTTGACTCGGATGCTCCCGCAAAGGACCTTTTTCCGTTTCACCAGTTGCTCAGTTGGCCATTTTTTGGGCAGCTAGAGACTGGTACAATAATTTTTGGCATGAAGATTGGTTTTCTTACTGTTTATGACCGACCTGCAACTTCAGTCCGGGAACTTCATGGGTCATGATCCACACATACCCTGAAAAAAAGGACTGAATGCAACCTTTAAACCACCAATGAATCAGAGTGTCTTTAAGACAGCAATCCACCCCAGCAGGGCAGACATTGGAAAAAATTTCAGAATCCAATCTTACTTTGTGCGCAGAAAATATTTAAAAGGGGCCTTGCAAGCAGTATTGGACAAGATTTAAACATTCCAGATATGGATAACTTGCCTGAACTTTTTCCCTATATTTTATTGGAGACATATGATAAAATTGGGATGGTACAAAGATTAGCATGGCCCCTGCCCAAGGATATGCATCCTTTTTAGATTCAGAAATACATGCTTCAAACTTTGCCGATATTGATTTCTGAAGATTATCTGTAGTATGGGAAAACCCACTTACAAACTACATTTCAAGGCAAGCCCAGAGTACATAAAAAGTTAAAAACGTCATCATAAAGGCAGGAGTGCAATCCTTGAGAGCAAATGGATGAGAAAGAAAAAATAATTTTATAATTATTGCATCATGTTCTTTACATAAGTCTCATAACACATCTCAGCCCCAAATCTCAGTCACCGCACCAATAACCCAGACAATCTGTTGGACTCCGTTGAATTATATTTGCTTATATCATACAAACAAGGGAAAAAGAAAATAAGTCCATCCCTCCAAATCAGGGAACACTGATATATGAAGCTTTTGCTATAACTTGGTTGAATTAATTTTAGTCCCTACACTACTGACAAGAAGCTCATGGATAACAGGTGCTTCCTCATATGCTTTGACCTATACAAATTGGCGTTCTTTGAGATCCTTTTATGTGCAGATCGGCAAACTATTTAACCATGCATTGAAGCCCTGCTCTCAGCTCTTCAGCCTATAATGTCTAAAATGGATGCATACCAAAATCCCGCATGCATACTTACACAACCTAATAGTAGAAATTTGAATCCTTATGAACAGATGCATCCTTGCAAAGCACTGAACGCACTTCCATGATTGATCTGGGTGGCTCCAGGTCTTTCTCCTGCAGTGCATTACCAAGCAGTTGCTGCATCTGTGATGCAAATGTGTCATCCAAAACCTGCATTATTCAGTCCAAAAGATACGTACGCATGAAGGGAAGTAATCCCAGACAGGCTATAACATCCTAGAAAAACTTGTTTATGTAGAATATCTTTACAAAACTAGTCTTACTTACAGCCACTGTGACTCGTGCACCTTTATACCATGCTCTGTTCTCTTTTCGATTCTCCAAGAAACTAAGGACATCCTGTAACCAGAGATAATTAATTATGTGTATTGCTATAACCAATAAGCAGGTAATGATGCATTGCATGTCATATAGCATACCTGCCCCATTCGGTGCCAAAAGCCTCGACATACTGCTACAAATACATGAACCTCAAAGACTGTATGGAGGTGATTAATTGTCTGCATAAGGTGATCCTTCAAGGGCTGCATTCTGCTTCTAATATCAGATTCTGCTATAGCATCCTTTGAGTCTTGGATGATCTTCTTGAGCTTTGTGGTGCTCTGTGCTCGAGTCTGAACATACAAGTATGATAAATGCATCAAAAATGATAAGAAATTTCCAAACCAATATTGTAAGCTGAAAGGAAATATCACGTCAGCCTACGACCAAGACTTGTTGGCACATCATTTCTTGTATGAAAAAACTACTTGTCCTGACATGTCCCTATTGTGCTATAAGAAGTCTCCTGATACCTTTTATCATTTTCGCCCCATCATCTTTACATATTTTTCAGTATAAGATAGTGCATTGAACTACTTAAACCAGGATTGGCGGAACCGTCCAGTTTGGGACATCCCGAGCTGTACCAGCGGCGGACTGGGACGATTCTGGCAACGAAATCGAGAAGACGTCGCTGAAAGGGGAAAAGAAGGAAAGAGAGGAAAAGAGAGAGCGAGTGGGGGAGGGAAAGAGAGAGGAGAGGCCGGCGGAGGGCCGGCAGAGGCCTAAGCAGCAGGCGGAGGCCTGCCATTCTCCTGTTTCATTCAAAATAGGAGTTCGGCCGCTAAAATATTTCGCGATTTTTAAATAAAACTTGCCGACTTTACTTAAAAATCATAAAAAAATTTAGCAGCTAAATCCCTGTTCGAACGAAACAGGAGAACTACCGAGGCCTCCGCCTACTGCCCAAGTATCGGCCTTCGCCACCTCCCTCCCTCTCTCCCCCTTCTCTCTCTCTTTTCTTCTCTCCCGTCGCCCTCTCCTCCACCTCCTCTGCTGTGTCAGTGCAAGCCCAACATAGCATAGTGCAGGGCCGTACCGACTCGTGCCGCCAAGCAACCAGTATGGTGCTTGGTACCGGCATAGTATACCACGATTTAAACTTTGCCTGGAACAAATCTTATGAGTACTGCCAATTAGGCAGCATTAAGGCCTTCCATAGCTTTCAAGCTCTCGGGTGACGTTGAAGTGATACCACTCCAGTAGCTTAAACAACCCCGGAAACAGGATTTCTCCTCAAGGCAAAGTCAGTGTTTGCTGTGTTAGAACAAGCTAGTTGAGAGATGCGCCCTATTTTGGTTCAGTTGAAAGCATATAGCCTAAGGTGAGACTATCACCACTACAATGTCAATGAAATTTTTCAGCTCCCGTTGGCTTCAAACAAAAGTGCTCAAGGCCGTGTGCACCACTTTTTATTCAAATTCCTCACAGCTAGAACTAACTGTTGGACGAATGTCCGGTTTGCGTACTGAAGGAAAACAGAGTATACAGGCAATTACGGAATTAGGTTCATGTTCATAGCTTCATCAATTGACATCGTGGGGAAATCATGTTATCCATAAAAAAAAGACAACTCATGCATGTTATTTAAGGCCACAAAGAAATTTTCTTGAACATCTCATGTGTTCCATGCTATACTATAGGTTGGATTGTCTTTTTGATTTCTAGCATTCATGCAACTGAGTGAAACTTGGGCCTAGAGTGATAAAATTCATTACATTTTCAAATTTTTCCTCCAAAGCAACCTAATATCAAGAAATAATGTCAAAAGGATGTAGGAGTTTGCTTGTATACTTACATTCTCTGCAAGTTTCTCTACAACTGCTTGCAGGTAATTCCTGAACTTCGCTTTCAATGTTACACTTACTTCGCCAAGGCGATCTTCGGCAGCTACACCCCCACCATCAGGTATACAAGAACCCCAAGATTTCAACTGCATCTCTATTTTTGGTCGCAAAACATCAATCATTATTTTCATAGTATTCAAGAGAATTCCCAGCTGAAAGCAAAATATCCATATTCTTAGACCACAGTTAAGTCAAAATGTTGAAGGTGCGTAAAAATGCACAGGGAAACAACTCACTTCATCAGGCACATTATAAGGAGAGATTGAGTTGCGCTTAGCAAGTTTCTGAACGTATTTGAGGCCAAATTTCTTAGGTGTCATACTATCCTTCAATGGAGCCAACACATCTGCATATTGCTTCTCCAAAGCCTCAACCACTGCCTTCTCAATATCTGCAATGGCCTTTAAATTATAAAGGCAACAAAAACAAATTGCTGTAAAATGGCTGATCTGTCAAATTTGATAGGACATGGAAAAGCAAAAATAAACAATCAGAGGGTCTAAGAAAATATGCCTGAACATACATTCTCCAGAACAAAGGTGTATTCTGGCCAGCGGCATATGATGACCTCATATTCATTCAAAGTATCTTTCAGTCGGTCATACATGTCATCAACAAATGGCGTTGTCATATGCTGTGTTTGAACTCCTGACCATTTTACCTGCTATTCAATGATCAGCCAAATTAAAAGAACCATAAGTGCAATATTAATAACCAATTCTGTAATGCACTGTCTTAGAAAGAAGAGTTCAATGACATTTATAGCAACATTTAGTAAAGGATGAAAGACATTTCCAGGGCAAAAAAGACAACATTAATTGTGGAAAGCTCAATCAACCTAGAAGAAAATAATAAGAAAAAAAACTCTAAGAAAGGAAGAGGGCAAAAAGAAGAAACATGGCATCGGGTGATCATGAAAGAAAAAAAAAGCAAGAGTTAAAGAGATTAGCGCTTCCATGAGGCATATGATTCAAGCAAATCCCTTATTAAGCATCTACTTATCAGAGGAAAAGGTGACAATGATACTAATAGCATGTGTTGATTGACTTGATTCACCATTTTACACCATAACAGACCTAGAAAGTGTTGAATACACTTAACTTGCCATTGTCTGGACAACTGGAACTTCTCTAATTTGACCAAGCCAATTCAACAAGAGCAGAACCAAAGAGAGTCCTGATATTACTTTGATGGGAGATGTGACAGTTACTAATCATTTTAAAATTGAACTATCGAGCCTTTATTGACAGAACACAAGTTTCCATTAAAATTTGAAGAAAATAATGCACAGAGACAGACATAAATGTATACACACATGAAAATGTCTTAAAACGTAAATATCTTACCTTATCTAATTTACAAGACTCAAGCAACCCAAGGCGTTTATCTTGGATCCATAATATAATATACAGGTGGAATAACTCCTTAGCATCAATGCCTCCTTTAATAGGACTGTGAAGATAATAGAATATATTAAAAGGAAAGTATATTGAGAAAACCAAATAAGCAGCATAATAAATTAATAAAAGTAAGAACAATATTTACCTAATGTTCCAACTAGCAAGATCCTTTTGGAAATCAGCGGTTGCAATTACAAGATCTGCAACAGGTGGTGAGGGGCCAGTAGGAGGGCATGCAACAAGGAATGCACGCAATCTGCCACAGAGCTCCACGCTGTAAATGGATGCAGATAGATTCGGAAGGTCTATGAAGCTGCAATAAGAAATAAATACAAACGTATTAATAGTAAAGTTGAATAGAAATAAGAGCACTTATGCTGAAAGAATAAGTATCTAATATAGTTCTATTTTCAACCATAGAAAATGATGCCAATCTACAATGAACATGTTAATTAAATTAAGGAAAAAATACTTAAACATTCTCTCAACTTAGGGACAGGTTTACTTAGTACCCCTCGAGTTTACAAAGTTTCAAAGTGATTCCTGAAGTTAAGTGGTTCAATATAGTCTTGAGCCTTATCTAAAGTCCAATGCCATTAAAATACCATCATAAAAGACAATTTTGCCCTCACCAAAATGGCTTATTTATCAAAAAAATGCCTTCTCTTCCATTTTTCTCATCCCTCCTCACTCCTACTACCTTCTCCTCTTCCAACATCTCCTCCTCTCTGAATCCTGTTGTCATCCTCATCCCTCCTCTCCATATAATCTAATCCTGAGCCCCACCCACTCCCACCACCACCTCCTCTTCCAACACACCTTCCTCCTCCTCTAAACACGCCACCATCCCCATCCCTCTTCTCCATCAAACCTAACCCCAAGCCCCACTCGAGACCCACCTACTCCCACCACCTCCTCTTCCAACATGTCCTCTCTAAACTCCGTTGCTATCCTTATCCCTCCTCTCCATCTAACCTAGTCCCCAGCACACCTAAGCCCCACTCACTCCCACCATCACCTCCTCTTCCAACACCACCTCGTCTTGTCTAAACCGCCTCATCCCTCCTTATCCCTCCTCTCCATCTAAGCCACTCCTCACAAAGATATTTCAGTCCAAAAAATCTCACGTGACCATTATAAGATGAAATCCTATGACTCCAGGTAAACAAAGTTAGACGATGGGATTACATTGAACCACTTAACTAACTTGAAGGATCACTTTGAATCTTCTTAAACTTGAGGGGTACTAAGTGAAACTAGCCCTAAATTGAGGGAGTGCAAGTAATTTTCCCTTAAATGAATTATTATCTCATAAGACATGTCAAAAAACTCATGCATAAAATCATGATAACATGAAATACTTCAATTGTGCAAGCATGCAGCCAAGTTCTTATCAAACTGCAACCCATTCTCAAAGACTACAAATACATGATTGCAAAGCAGTCGCGTATCATGGAGCACAGTTTTATGTCTATCAACCTTGTGACACTCTTCAATCTTTTTATAAGCTATTGGTGCATATGTAAAACATTGGAGGGTGGCCTTGGGGGATTCATGGGGAAGTTTGGTCCTGTGCAGCAGCAATGCATTATAATAATCTTTCTCATTCATGCATTATGCACAGGCAACAAGTGACAGAGTAATGCACGACTTCATATTCACACATGCATCAGAACAAATCCATATTAAAGCTTCTTAACTAGATGAAATAATTACAAATCTTCACATACAGCAGCGAATTTCGAAGTTTAATGTACTATTCATAGGGAGATATTGAGAGCAATTGAAATTTCTGGTGTAAGATTGATTAAATAAATCAGTCCCATTAGGCTAACTTTCAAATGATGTGTCCAAGAAAGGATAGAGTTACTTCATAAAGATTTTATGCGTCGCCATGGTTTGCAGTACTAACCTTACCTTCCCATACCGGATGTGCTATACCATACCACTAATGTACCAGTATGGTACCGAGGTTCAATACAGTTTAGAGGATGAACCGGCTTGTACTGGGTGGAACCAAGCCGTTCGGCCCTATTGCAATTCCAACCGTGAGAAAAGAGTCCCTTGACCCTATATCAATCAAGGTCGGCAGAACCGGTACCGGGCACCATACCGGTTCCCCAGCAGCACAAGTCGGTATGGACCGTGTCGAGCCTATACTGATGGAGGAAAGGGCACACAGGCTATGGGAGAGGAAAAGAGAGAGAGAAGGGGAAGGAGGGAGAGGGAGGGACATTGACGGAGGGTGGCCGAACGAAACAGGGGTCCGGCCGCGGCCACTCCTGCGGCCACCGTCGGCCCTCCGCCGGCGTCCACCACTCTCCATCGGCCTCCCGTCCTCTCTTTCCTTCTCCTTCTCCAACTCCAGTAACGGATTTAATTTTCATTGCCGAAACTGTACTAGTGAGCTGCCGGTATGGCTCAAAATGGCCGAACCGCCCGATTCGGGACGGTTCTGCCGACCCTAATCTCAATAGAGGAGTTATACTATATATAGTGTATCGTACTATATCGATCGTACTATACTGGTAAGGTACCTGTGCAATACCTGGTACCAATACAATGAACCTTGCATGTCAGCGAGGGTAGAAAGTTTAGAAGAAAAAAAACTAAGACACAAGTATTTACTTTTCCAAGTTTAATTTAAATTGAGTAATATCTAATACCATAGAACTTGTAGTTAACAAGTTAAGCAAGGCATTGTGCAAAAAGAGTTACTTTTCCAAGTTTAATTTAAATTGACTTACAACTAATTATCACATAGAACTAGTAGTTAATAACTCAAGCAGAGCAATACTTGAAAATGTTATTTACTATCTTATTTCAGATATTACATAGAACCAATGGTTAATTTGTTGAGCAACACATTGCCAATACTGCAAGATTCCCAGACAACATATTCTTCTTCTTTTCTTTTTTTTTTATTTGGATAAGCATATGCCTCCCTCAGATATTAATCATTTCAATTTATTTGTGGATACAATGAACCAAAATTCAGTTATACTTTTTAAGAATAATATACGATAAAAAAAAAATCAAAGTAAGAATTGTGGATATAAAAGCTTAAGGTGCAATTCATCATGTGTCAGAAGGCCTTTCTCACAAAAATGCATCAAAATTCCGTAAAAAAGTAATTCAATGTTAATTAAATGTTAAACAGAAACCTGGCATAAATTTTAAGCATGGGTTATCCCATAAAGTACACGACACAGTGACATTGTCCTACAATTTATTGAGT
The DNA here is from genome assembly GCA_025769935.1 of Phoenix roebelenii. NCBI lineage: Eukaryota > Viridiplantae > Streptophyta > Magnoliopsida > Arecales > Arecaceae > Phoenix > Phoenix roebelenii. The sequence goes on from JAOXJJ010000914.1 coordinate 6,199,932, forward strand.
ATTTAAGGATTGATTCCAGTAAGAGAATTTACAAATACTCTTGTTATTGCACTAAGTAAACAAAATCATAAAGAAAAGGAAACACCCTAACACTGCAATGAAGAGCCTGACACTTGACATCGGCAGGCCATATTTTTACCTATAGATATATCAAACATCACTTAACTTGGCTTGTATGTCATGCTGATTTTTGGGCATGATGGTATTTAGTTTCCGCAAGCACGATTACTTTCCTCATCTTACTACAAACATAAACAACATTTCCACAGGAATAAACAAAAAGAAGTGGAATATTTTCGTGATTTGGTTATTGTTAGATGGATATGCAATGACTCCACAAAAGCAACTATAAACAGAACAGTTAGGTAACTTTATATATTTTGTGATTTTGATTGTTGGCGAATAACTTTCATTATTTGGATCAAGATTGTCATTTTTCAGCAGACATCTTGATGTGCAAATCGTTAACTCTTGAAAGATTTTGAAGTTGTCTAATGCTTTCAAGGCTTTCCCTAAATAAGATGTTCTAGCACTGTGAGATAATTTCAAATGGATAAAACATGCCAAAACCAAAAGTTTAAAGCAAAAATTAAATTAACCAATATGTCAAAAGGTTGATTTCTAAAAAGCATTAAATCTTTTTTCCAATACTAAATATGTAAAAGCCACCAAGAAAAGTTACATATGTAAAAGAAAATACTTAAATACATGTTCAGGTAAAGGTGACACTTCTTGGCCCAACCCACCAACCCAATGCAAAGTTAACAGGTTTGAAATTGGGGTGTCTTAAGTTCATAACATGTAAGCACAACCAAACCATTTATCAAATGGGTTACTCTGGATTCAGAGGCTTCAACCAAATTCCTCAATTTAATAGTTGGACTAGATCAAAACACTTACAACCTGAACCTTAAAGTGACCCATTACTAACCTAACTTTAGATGGAAATAATAATTTCAAGAGCAATAGGTTAATTAGATGTCAAATTAATGGATTAATATTGGTTAATAGATTAACCAAGCTATTATCAGGTTCACCATATAGATTGGATTTAAGGGTGTCGAATCAAGGTAGCAGATTAGCCACGTCATTCCAACAAAACCCGACCCAACCAATTTATCAAAGAGGTCACAAGTTGCATCAGTTTACAATTTAATAAACAGGTGGGGTTCAAGTTGGAGCAATAGTGCTATTTGTTAACTTGGTGGGTTAGCATAAGAAGTTTTCCCAAAAATACCTATATCTCATATAGATGCAACTTGACCCAATTCAACCCACTGCCAACAACCAACAGTATGCTCAGGATTACACTCTTAAGTTACGTTAATGTTTGAAATGTCAACTATGCCACCCAATGTCATGGGCCATATCAATCCATATCAACAAGGGTGAATTCCATGTCAGCGAACCATATGTAGATACTAGATACTTGAGGGATGCATTCCACATATAGTATCGGAAAGTGACTTAAACATGGCCCTACTACAAGATTTCAAAACTTGATGTGAGGGTTCAAATCCTGGTACCAGGGGCTGCCCTGATCTAGGGTTGGGTCGATATGATAATGAGAAGGTATGAGATTAGACTGAAATATAACATGAATGAACAGAGAACAATAAAAATAAAGTAAAAAGTTGCATCCAAGATGCTAAGCCATCCAAGTGTCAGGATATAACCATTTCGATCTGTCCAATACCAAGCCTTCGTAAGCACTGGGGCACAACTGACAACAATTGCTGCCAAAATAGATTGGGATGCCCTGGTCTAGAGAGACCTGGAGTCTCATGCATCGCAGAACCTAGTCTCTCCTGTCCATTTTGGTACCAGTGAGATGGACCAGATCCTTAATCCTTGCCTTGATGCATACTAAGGGCTGCAAGTGGGGTTCTATTCCCAAAATCCTAACTAAAACCTTCAGCCAATAAATATTAAGCCAACCCAACATATGACATCGCAAGTTAGGGCAGGCCCAAATTGATCCCCAAGGGTACCTCCATTCTTTAACCCAACCATGATCCAACCAGATGAATGAAATATAGACGAAGAAAAGAGCAAAACAAAAAAACAAAGGGAGAAAATCTTGGTGAAGTTACTGATTGATAGATTTTTCAAAGCTTCATAAGATGGTAAGCTATTTTGCAAGTAATAGGATTAAGACCTACTTGTTTTGCCTTTATAGGACATTGGCTTGATGGATATAATAATAAGTCATCATGGTTTAAGTTTAAAGTCGGCTGGCCATTGGCTTCCCATTATTCAACAGAAAGTTAGAAGAGCTGAATAATTAAGGTAGCAATTCGAAAATTCCATAAGTTGAGAAATATGGAAAGCACCATTACAAAATAGAAGAGTTCGACACTTTTGTTTTGAGAAGAGTCTTCTCATCATTTTCCCAAGGGTTGACATGGTCACTAATATTTCGGTCCTAACCCATGGCCAATAAAAAGAGGAAAACATGCAACTTAATAGCTATTGCGGCCATTAGCATCTTCAAAAGATTTCCTCCAAGAATGGTTATTGCAGACAATAGAATATATTTTCTCATGTTCTTTTACTTTTGTTCGTTTGTTTAGGCCTACGATTTTGTGTTAACCAACTGCCTCTTTAGTCATAGTTTCAACTTGTTTATCAATTTCTTTTATATCAGAATTTTCCTTTTAAGTTCATGGTTTTTCGCTTGCAAATTGATACTTTTATTTCAAGTGAACAAATCAAAATAAAATCTATTCCAGTAAAATTACACAAAGATAATCCACAACAACGTATTGTGTTTCGCTAGGATTCCCATCTAATAAAAATGCCAGAAAGCAATCACAACAATGAGATCATTGACATGGTCAAAATAAAATTTTAATTGCCATAAAATTTACTTAAAAATTGGATATGATTCATGATGTTTTCATTCATTTGATATTATGGTCATAAAAAGGGAAAATAAACATAGTAGTAACCAGTATATAGTCCATAGAAAGTTAAACCAAGTCGCAAAGATGCACTGACTAACATTTACACAGGTTCTCGGGCAAAGTCAATTTCATTAAGCTAGGTTCCAGGCTAGGTATGAGAGATAGATATGAACTTAAAGAAACATGTAAGTAGATTCCGCATTTTGGCATAAGATACAACAAAATTTGTTGTCCATTAAGATTCTAAATAGGATTTTTTTTTGTATGCGATGATCTAGTTTTGAATTGTAGAATATGCACTCGCTTAGAAGGATGTTCATTTGACACCATTTTAGACTCATGTAAAACATAATTTAATATGTTTTTATATGGTATTGAATAGCCATTGCTCAAAATACCCCCTTTAGCACATGTAGGTCTGACAAATTCTTAAATTGTGCTTGAGAGGTCTCTCCAGGTCCATACATATATTCACTGGAAGATTATCATCCAACTTCTATTACATAAAGAATGTATTTAAAGCCTTGAAGAGCTAAGAAAAATGGTAAAGCATGAAACTGGAACAAGCCAGCACAATTCCACCAACCCTAGTACAGTAGTACCACTTATAGTTTGCCCTTTTGTGGTATAAAATATCTGCTTTTTATGTGGGGCATGAACCACATGGCTTACAGCTTGCAGATACAGCACCATGAGCATCTACAAACTTCTAAGTGTCTAGGTAACACAAATTTAAAAAATAACAAATTAAATTCCTACATCTTTTTCTTGCTAAAATAAGACTCAGTAGAAGGCACCATGCAAAATACTTTATTCCTCAAATTCTTAGCCTTATCACAGCATCCGCATTAAGTGACAATATCGGGAACAACATTCCATTATCACTCATTCAGACGTATGGTATCCAGTAAACACAAAGATAAACAAGGTTCCAGTAGATAAAAAATAAAACTAAGTATGCAGTAGGAATAGATATGAAAAAACAAATTGTTTTGCCAGGACTGCTATATCAGTAGCAAACAAGGTCAGTAAGAGAAGACCAGATGCAACGAAACATATAAGAAACATGTCCTTTACAGGTTTGTTAACAACATTAATGAACAAAAGAACATTGAATGTGCTTACCTGTCAACAAGGCTACTCCAGCTTACAATATTGGAACCTGGTTGGAAACAGAGAAAAGGAGAAAAAGACCTACCTGGGGAGCACATGCTGATTATGGATTTCGATGTCTGTAAAAATTTCATTTCGGATATTTAAGCAGAGTGATTTCATCTTCTGGTAAGCAGTAGAAATGGTCACAACATCCATCAAGTTGGCTTCACAGTTGCCTGCAACATACTCATCAGTTTCAACCAAGTGCCGCCTCATCCTCTTCTTTGCAGCAGCCTGGGCACATAATGGAATTTCAGTAAAACATGTGTTCTTAATTTCCAGTATAGGAAGCTTCATAAAATATTGTTTGATTCCAGAACCTGGAAATAACTGCATAGCTTTAGTTGTGCCTCTGGAGTTAGAATATCATGCAGAAGCGTATACAGCTTTACAGCAGGTAACAATGTTGGAGCTGGAGTCCCAGTAGCAGGCCTAAAAACTTCCACCATTCCTGATGGTAAAGACTCATCCAGAGACTTGTAATTTTCAAAAACCATAGCTAGAATCTGCTCGATCTGCTCCTCGATTTCTCCAAGAATGCGGTTCTATTGAAGCACCAACAATAGTTCATGTTACTCCATAATCCACATAGTTATTGACTGACATTATTTAAAACTAGCTAAAACCAGTAAAAAGGTGTACTCATATAAAAATTGAATCAAGAATCAAGAAGCAGAAATGATGTAATTTCTATATTTAATGTGCGGAATAATACTTTCAAAGTCTTTCTACAAGGATGGACAAAGACATATATTATTAGAGTAGTTCACAATCATCTAAAAAATTCAGAAAATGCCAAAATGTCCTGGGAAAATTCTAAATAACAAATAAAAATCTATTGTATGAGAGTAACAGCACAGGAACCACAGTGTACTATGAATCATCTTTAAAATTTTATATACAGAGGGAAAGACCAAAAGGTATCCAGAAGAGCAAACTAGGTCGCGCTCATATTTAAGGATTTAAAACAATGTTTTATACTTCTATCTTTTACATCTGAATCTATCATGTAAGTTAATGACAAAAACAGAACCAAAATCGTGAATATGCAGTCAATAATATTGATGAGAAACAAAAAGAACCAAAGTAACCTATACTTGTGATAGCCCGGTCAAGGCCTGGTCCACTAGATTGGCCTGACCCGAGCTAGGCCCAAGCTCCCATCGGATAGAAAAAAACAGAAGCATTGAAACAGGGGATCGCGATCCCCTCCTCGATCGTCCCAAACGGCCACCGTTGAGGGGCAGCCAGGGGAGGCACGGTCAGTGCTAACGGCTGGTGGCCGTTTGGGGCAGGTGCAACTGGTGAACGGCCAGCAAGTGCTGCCATTCATCCAAGCTTATCCCCTCTCACCGAGGGTTATAAAAACCCTGATTCCCCTCAGCCTGATCCTCCACCTGGTGCTCTTCTCCTTCCTACTCCGGTGGCCGACGTGCCACCCCGGCCGAGTGCCGCCCTCGAAAACCGCTCTTTTTTCTCTCTAAGTTTCTGCTCCCCTGTTTTCATAGACCGAGCTTGCCGCTCATGCTTCGCTAGAAATTGAGATCACCATCGCCGAGGGCCTTAGGCCCTTCCTTGCATCAACCTCGGGCCGAAGCCACACCCTCGGCCGCCAGCACGCAGGCTGGGATCCGAGAATAACCAAACCAATAAAGCACCTTCTCGGCCATGTTTTTGGGTTGAACTTGGCCGGCCGGCGGGCTGCCGCTACCGGTTACTCCCCACCACCCGCCACCCCCACTAGCTACCACCAGACCACGACCACGACCATGACAGTCACCGGTCCACCCTTTACCTTCCCCTGTTTCTCAAGAAAAAAGAAAGAAAGAGAAGACGAGAGACGACCCATCTCTCTTCTCTCTCCCTTATTTTCTCTATTCTTTCTCTCTCTAAGAAGACCCATAGATCCATGAACCGAACTCCCTATCCTATGGACTCAAGTTGCCCCCGTCAAAGGGCCTTGATCTGCTGCCCTAGTGCCCGAGCTGCCTATTGGACCGATCCCTCTGGTCTCATAGAGCATCCCTGAAACTCATTAATGACAAATCCTTTGAAATGATCTTGGCCTTGATCAAATTCGTGCCATATGATTCATAGATCAAGTCACCCAAACCTAACCTGCCTGGGAGCAGCTGAACACCATCATCCGGCCAATCGTTCCCTTTTTCTTGTTATTTTAATACTATTAAAATTATTGAAAGATATTAATCTTACTCTTAATGACTTCAAATAGGTTTAGCGGGTTCATCTAGTGAAGTTTGAAGGTTTAAGGCAAAAGAGGAAAATAACTGACGCTCCTTATTAGTTTTCAAATTTTCACATATTTTTTATACTTATAATATTAAATGTTAATGATATCATATTTTCTTAAAATTAAAAATCAAGCATATGATATAATGAAACTTACGATTTATTGTAAAATAATGGTTCCACGAATATTTTAATATTAATAACTGATTAAAGAACTATGAACTTAACATTAATGAAAATAGTATTTTTTTATGAAAAGAATAATTTCATGATTATTCTACTATTAAACACTTATTTATGGACTATGGACTCGACAAAGCCATTTAATGCTTATTCATGTATGATCCAAGAAAATATGATTAAAGAAATATGACTCAAGAAAAACTTGTTTTAAGAACTACGGTAAAAGGCTCTTAGCTATGTATGGCCCCTGAAAGTGGGGTAGATCAACATTCAGTTCCATACGACCCTACCAGCGGATAATAGTAGTTGGCATACGACCCTGCCAGCAGATAGTAGTTGGCATACGACCCTGCCAGCGGGTAATAGTAGTTGCCTAGTTGGTATTTTGTCGATTACGACCTATCACATGTATAATAATAACCATAGCATTTAGTCTGAAAGTCATAATTCGATCAATGATATATACATTATTTATGATTTTATTGATGCTATACACCTAGAACCATGTTTATGACGTATTGATGATATTGCATGCATTATTGACTTTATGACTTACTTTATCATATGATACTATAAAATATTGTATCATGCAATAATTATTATTTTTACTTTATGATGCATCGATTCATGCAAAAACTTATGTTTGATCCGGTAAGATAGTGAAAAATTTACTTACCAAGCTGTGTCGCTCACATATTTTTATTTTTATTTTTATCTCTCTCTAGATGAATAGGGTCGATAGAAATGAAGGATGGTCCAGGCTTGGAGTTTGCGCTAACAAACTTGGCAATTTTGTTGAAGAATTTTAGTATTTTAATTGACTATGAATATGTAGTTAATGATTATATAAATATTGAGGATTATAGATTTGGTATTTATATTTGGATTTAAACGCTCTGAACCAATATTGGTTTTATTTAATGGATGATGAAATTGAACTTTTAATTATTATTTTTTTTTGTGATGGATTTGGAAGCTAAAAATAATGGTTGGCTTTGTGTTATCGTGGGTTGTACCCCTCGGTAACATGGTTGTGTTATGTCCCGAATTTGGGGCGTGAAAATGCTCATCTCCAAAATTTATACGAAACTTCTGGAATTTACAGAGAGCTTCTAAAATCTTGCATTTGATTCTAGACATATAATTTTGTGGGTGGAATAATATACAAAAAATTCCATATTTGCCAATAAAGAAAATAAGTACCTCTTGATGACTCAATGTATTCTTACTACGGCTCTTCAAAATCACAGGCAGCAGCAGATCATGAACCAACATGAGACAGTCTGCTGTAGGGGTTGCCACATCCATGACATAAGAAAGGTATCTGGTAATCATAAAATAACAATCTTATGAGCATCCATTATATTAAAAGATAAATCCACGAATCGGCATAAAATTCTATTGATTTCTTAACATTAAACCACCTTTGATGAAAAGTTCTAGACTCCTTCCAATTCTAATGTAACTTTAAGCTGTTGCTTTCATATTGTATGATTTTTACAAAGATGTCCAGTAAGGCCATGCTACTGCCAACTGGCGTTCTAAAGTTCACACAGACCCCTCTCTTTCCTGAAGGTGCTCAGTTCAAGAGCAGAGCACCCATTCCTAAAAGGTCAGTGTAAATTTGAGACAGTCATGAAGATCTTAAGCTTTAATCAAATCATACCTACTCAATAATACTTGCTGGCTAAGGTAAAAAAAAAGTTTGATGGTGGGAATGCTTGTTTTGTCCTTTTTCTTCCTTTGAGAGGGGTGCAGAGGGGTGGGTCCATCAAAATCTTATTTCATGGGAAAAAGAAAATATTATCTGATCAGTACCTTAGTTTGGTATATGTATCTGAAACACCATAGTAGGAGGCAAATTCTGTCAGTAGCCATTTCCATTGTCCATGCAGCAACAGATTCCTTTGTTGAAAATGTTGAGCTTTCATTGCAACTTCCAAGACTATATCATAAGCCACTGTTTCTGCAACAGAGCCGTACTGCAATACAAAGCGAAAGCACCAAAATGTTAGGAATCTTAGCAACATAATACGAAAAAAGAGAAAGTGAAAGTTCATTATAGCCAATGATTATTCACAGCCAAGACACTAATAGCATCCAAAGGAAAAGTAAGCCAATAAGTAGACAACGTCAAGAAAAAGACATCCTTTCATCCCAGAAATCAGGAGTTAAAAATTTTTACTGCATCTAATCTAAGCAAAAGCCTTGTGTGAAGATACCTTCCACCCTTAAGATGTAAATCCAAAAAGTATACTCCCTTCTCTAGTAAGCAAACCCTTCCAGATTCTATATCTTAAGATAATATTTTGGAAAGTGACACCAAAAATCATATTATAACCAACTAAATGTTGGAGAAAAAAAACACTGATCAAAAATCTCAAAAACCACATTGGTATCTAGGATCACACCCATGCTGAAACAGTCATGAGCATTCCATTTTATGATAATTCTACAGCAATAATATAGATAGATACCAGACACAAACATTTAATTAGTTGATAGGATTGCAATCATCCATTAAATACCATTTCAATCAAGGTTCGCCCCACCGGTATCGAACCCCGTACCGGTGCCGCACTAGTATAGGTGTACCGAGTGTCGGTACGGTATGGTATGCAATATGCTAGGCATACCGATATTGGCATATCGATACCGGTACCCATCGGTACGGATACGGTATGCCCGGTACCGACCGGTACAGCATACCATTTCAATGCATGACATGTAACAGGATCACAGCCTTCCAACAAACACTCCTTCCACATGAACCAGTCACATGCATCATACTTGGAAAACAATTAAGACAAAATAACAGTAGCTGATATTATAAGTATTTCACCATTTGATGAGTTCATAGCCATCCATCAAGTATAATGTTCCCGACTTCAATAACTTAGCTAGGAACCAGCTACTGCAGAAATAGGCCTTCTTATGTCTATACAAAAATATTCAAATCTTATCCAAGAAAAGAAAATGGAATCAGAAAAATCTAAAAACTCCTGTGAACTTTTGCAAAGTTTAAGATATCCTGTAATAATTTTTTGCGTTGAAAGCTCCAACATTTTACCATAAAAGATAAACTTTTAGCAGTAATCTCTCAAGGATATTATTATGTGTAAGCTGTCTCTCAGTTGCCACAACTTATATACCAAAATGGTCTGGATGCATCACTGAACCTTGTTATATAAACAAGGTCAGTTCCATTTCTTCCATACAAGGGTTGGTTGGGCGTACCGACACTCAGTACACCCTCCATATGAGGTACCAATTCGGTATATGTACAGTATGGTATAGTCGGATGCAGCGGTACTGACCGATATGGCGTCCTAAGGACTATACAATATCAAATCTTATATAATATAAGAAACTACCCCTTTTGTTATCCTTTACTTCCATTATTATATCTACAGTCCCCTAATACAAAAATATCCTCTTACCAATGCAGCCCATCTTAGTTGTACACTTCCCTGAGGGAACAGAAAATGGCTGATAATGTAACAAGATTAAATGTTATTGAACCAAAAATTCAAATAAAGTTATTAAGTTGGAATTGCTCAATAAGATAAGTTTCAATTTCCACATTTGGTATCAGATAGAACATGTATTTGCAAGTTAATCATGACAACAAGACGAACAATGGTCAGGAACAATACACAACTCAAATTTGCCTTTATATAAAGCTAACTTCAAGCAACTAGCAATTCATCAGCATTTGAATGCTTAACTCATTCCCAAGACTGTTTAGCATTTCAAATCTAGAATATCAATCTGATTAATTGGAGAGAAGTTAGGTAAATATACAGAAAGCATGGAGTTGGCTAGGTTTCACAGAAAGGATGAGATTTGACATCCATTTGGATATCCTTAGCATGCCCTTCTTCTTTATAGACCTTTACGAACCAAGATCTCTGACCATAGTCATCATGGCATGTCTGTAATACGATTCCTCAATCTTGATACCATTTTAATACAGAGCTTTTGAAGCAGAAGTTCTCACACATTTCGTTCAGTTGAAACAAAACTCAAAAGAGATCTTGACTAAATTCACAAGAGGAACTAATTACTCTAGACTGTTCAAAAGAAGAGATGAAGAAAAAGTAGAAACACAGAATAATTATACTCCCAGAACCCAGCAGAAAAGGATATAATCCAGTTGTCTTTCTGTTGCTCATAATAGTGAGGGTTTATTTAAAAATAAAGATAACAACTATACACTTTTTGATACAACAATGAGCAGAAGGCACTCTTCTTTAGTGTAAGTGTGCACCCACCCCCAAAACACTACCTACATGCATGAAATGCACGGATGCACACACATGCATGCATTTTGAGCAGCCAGAAAGAGCTAATGAATTGGTCAGTGATGGCACTGAATTCAGAGAGAATTCAAAGAATCTATTCCATCTAAGAATTAAATTATCAAAACTTGCTCAAGAAACAAAAATGTTGCCATTTTCATACCTTGAGACCACTGTTTTCATCTGGACTGGTTGTGTAATTTACATAAAGTTGTATTCGCCCAACAAGTTCATGCTCCGGTTCGTGATAAATGGACCACCAGCGAACTTTGTCACTCTGCATGAAGAAAAATATTGAGGACAACCAGAAAAATCTAGCTTCAAATCAATGTCAGTGTCATGGGCTTAGCAATGCTTACAGGATCTTCTGCAATGTTGGCCACTTGAGCTACAACTCGGCCACATGACTTTCCTTTGGAATCATAGACATCAACAATTAAATCATCTCCTAAGCTATCAGGAAAGCTGTAATTTCCAAACAAATTAGTTAACATGCGCATCAACCATAGGGCAAATTAATCCACATTTTTGGTTCAAAAGTAATTAGCTACCTTCAGCCAAGAACATGAATAAACATATTCATACATTTACTTGGACAGAAATTAATTTGAAATAATATGAAAGATTGCTACATACAACACATGTGTTTCGCCAGATCCAGGTTGCATCCGAACACAATCCTCTTCAGTCGAACTTTTCAGCCTCAACTGACATGAATATGTTTCTGTAATAACCAGTATTTCATTAGAAAAGATCGCTAGTACTTTACCTTCTAACACAGAATTCATTGTAGGTACCTTGGACAATTTCATATGATGAACTGCTACGAAGAGTAGTAACCCCAATTTTTAGAAGAAGGCCAGAGACCTGCTTAATATACTGAGCACTAGCATGCATATATGCTAAGCTGTGCCTTGAAAATGAACTATTTGCAGGCAGATTGGGTAAAACACGAACTTTCCTAACTGATTCCCATCCTGACGAAAGAGTTGATCGTAAATTGGACTTGCGACAACGAAGTGATTCAAGTTTTACCATGGGTGCTTTCATGGATGAAAAACTGCAGCCAGAAGGCATATCCGGAGACATTCTGACCTTACGAACTGCAAAGCAAACAGAAAAATAAATGAGAATGTAGATATAACCATTCAAATCTGTTATATGTATGGTAAAGACATGTATTGGCAATGTCCAATTGAGGAAGGAAAGTAAGCTGAAAACAGGAAAATCCCAAAAGAATTTTGACAGCTTTTTTTTTTGAAAAGAATGATATGACAAGTAACTAATGCTTCAGAAAGCGGCAAAAATTAAAAAAAAAAAAAAAAAATACCTTGGACTTTCATCTTGCCTATTGTTTTTTTGGGCTTTGGCGCAGCTCCTTCACTGACAAGCTCTGAAGAGCGCTTTGCCAGCAGTTCCTCCTCTGACTGTAACAAGATATGCTGCAGACTGCAACATAACATAGGAAAGGAGATTGGTCGCTTTACTAATGCTAAGATCTAATGTTTTGCACTCGAGCAGGAAAATCTAAAAATTCAAAGAATAACAAAAAGACGATGCAATCCTTGACCTCATAGCCTGACTATAGGTAAGAACAAGACAAGGGTCTCTTTCAAGGGAATGCTAGGTCATAGATTTAAAACTTCCCATGATGGCTAAAGTGGATCACATGTGTGGCATGTCTTGTTGGTAAAGAGAGTAAGCAATGGTTTAGAGCATGAATGTAAGGCAAGGATGAGAAGCTTGGACATGAACAGTAAGGAATGAGTTAAAACTTATGAGGGATTGTTTAAAAGGCATCAAAGAATAAAAGTGCATCTCATATAAATATGTAAAATTCAGGTAACAGCAGGAAAAGACCTGGTGAAAATATTTATGCTGTTTATACCAAAGATGGACCATGGATGATCACCTACATGTAGAGCAACTAATATATTCAGATAACGGGGGTTATGTGGTTCTTAACATTGGGTTTACAATATTTGATGTGCTATGTTCAGGTGGGGAAATGGAGAGGTGTAACTTTGCTCCAAAAAAATCAAATTATATTTATTATAAGGAGTAGGTTCAAATAGGATAATGTTTCTTTTAGGAGCCAGGTAGCAAAAAATATGGGTAGCAAACATGCAGGAGAAGGAAATATGAAGATAATTCTTCATGTCCTTAGTTTGTTTCTTTTTTCCCCTGTTTCCAGTAAGGCGAAGTTCATACAACCATAATAATCGGTTAAAACATACTTTGAGTAGCCACTCATGTCATGCACACTCACAGCCATCCACAATCCATGGTCCAAGTCAGTTCCTAAAGCAACATAAATGTTGGAGGCGCAAGCTCAGGACAACATTTCTTGATTGAATCCATAACAACTCTTGCATGAAAGTTACATAAAAATGTAGGGAATTATCTTCTAAAAGAAATCTTGTAAGTTCTAGGCTCTCATGCCATTGAGTAGTCTCTTAGTGGTCCAGCGGACCCTAAATAGATGGGACAAGGCTTAATCATGGTTATGGTAATCTCTTAGACCTAATGCATATCCTTTTAGTTGAACCCTTTAGCTAAAAAAGATTAATTTGGAACAATGACTTTACTAACTGCTCAGTACAGGAATTATTATCAGCCAAAATTAAAAGCAAATCCTAGGGAAGAATCTCACACAAGTAATACAACCCTTGCAACCTTTTTCTTTTAGAAAGTCATCAGCCCAGGCTGCCACACAGTTTCACTCAGCCACTGTGCAGGCTCATTAATGGGCTAATGTATATTAAAAGGGAAATTAAAGGAAGACCTGAAAATTCTGGTTGGTTCTGTTTTGTAAGAAAGGGATGGGTCCAAATAGGCAACACCTATGCTTTAAGAGGCTGCAAAAGGATTCCTAAAAATATATCAGGTGATTTTAGGTGTGTGAAGCACACTAATGGCCATGCAAGTGTAATGCACAATTAAGAAAAGTTTTAGCATGGTACCTGTTAGCCTAAAGTGGAAATCATGAGGCCCTATGGTTAGTGCTTGGCCCACTGATGGGTTTGCCAATAAATAGAATCCAGCTAATCAAATCTTGAGCAGGGTTTCAAGATTTGGATAGTCATGTCATCTGGACGAATTGGATGGTGAGCATCACTCACCATTAGATAGAAGAAGGATGTATGAGCCAAGGTAATCGTAAGGGTCGAAAGCAAAAGGTAGATGGACTTTGCATCCTACTTATTAGACTCATAAGAGTAACAAGCTCACCATTGGGTGTCTAAAGCAATATACCGCATGTAAAATATAAGAAACAAACCTATGATAACTCTAACACTTCGAACCCTACTTATTAGACTCATATAAGTAATAGGCTTACCCTAGGATGCAAGGTTGGCTGTACCAATAGTGGTTGCTCGGCAGTATGGTACAATATGCTCCAGTGCCATGTTGTTCAGCACCATCTAACAAAGCCAAAGCCGGAGAGGGAGGGGTGAGGGAGAAGGGGAGAGAGAGACGGAGGGAGGGAGAAGGAGAGGAAGGGAGGGAGAGAAAGGGAGAGGACTCAAAAGCCCTCATATCCTCCGCAACCCCATAGGGGTGACCCTTGGTCTTGGTGTCACGCCTTCAGCACTAGGCGCGCGGGGCGCGCGCATGGAGGCTTGGCCCATGCGCTGGCCGTGCGCAGGAGGCGCACGACAGGGCCAAGCACTGCAGGGCCGTGCGCAGGCGGGCGCACGGCGGACCGACCGAGCCGGACGAGCGCACGCCCAGCGCGCGCATGCAGGCAAGGGCCGTGCCCAGGTGGGCGCACAGCCGTATGGCGCTGGCCAGACCGTGCGCGAGGTGCGCGCACACTGGCCAGGCCGCGCGCAGCGCACACGCGCTGGCCAGACTGTGCGCGAGGTGCGCGCACACTGGCCAAGCAATGCGCAGCAGAGCGGGCGCGCACCGGCCGGGCCGTGCGCGAGGTGCGCGCACACCGGTTAGGCCACGCGCAGCACGCGCGCTCCTCAGGCGGACCATGCGCGGACGCGCGCGCATGATGGCAAGGAGAGGCGCTGGCCGGGCGGGCGCAAGGTGCGCGCAGGCCAGGCCGAGCGCATGCAGCGAAGTTGGCTCTACCGAACCTCGCCATGACTTGCACCAAGCCGCGCGCAGGCTGGGCGCGCGGCTGACCCTTCTACGGAGGCCGTTGCGGGCTGCGCTCAAGCGGCACGCGGACAGGCCGGCCTTGGCGAGGTTGGGCACACAGAACCCCGCCAAGACCAATGGACCGCGCGCAGGCGCGCGCGGCCAAGTGTTTTACCGTGGCTACAGCGGGTGCGCATGGGCGTGCAAGCCAGGCGGAGATGCACGCGAGCATGGCGCATCTGGGCACGCAGCACTTTGGCGTGGCAACTAGCCTGGCGGGGCGATAGTGGCCAGGACATGTGGCCAGACCGCAGGACCAGCAGCCAGACCATGGGACATGGCGCTGCTGGCTAGTCTGGACACGCGAGCGGAGAGGGATCCAAGCGGCTGGGCTGGCAAGGCCAATTTGGCCGAGCTGACATGGCAATTTGGTTGCATGACTTTGCAGCCAGCACATGGGGGAATCAAGAAGTGGTTAGGGAAGTTGTTAATTTAGTTAAGGAGGTTGCAACCAACTAACCGAATTGGTTAATATGGTTAGGCGGTTGAGTGGACCTAACCACCTAGTAACCAACTTAGGCCAAGCTATAAAAGGGCTTGGAAAGTGGCTGATTTTGGGCATTGAAAGTAAGTGGATAGCCACTTGAGGGAGTCCTAAGTTCTGGTTATGGAGTGACTTAGGGATTTCAAGGGGAGTGCACTTGTGCCAAGAGAGGTGAGTGCAGTCCACGGCCAAAAAGAGTTTTGGCCGGGCCAAAGTGTGGGCCAAGGAGGGTTTTGAGGTTAGCTTGAGTCCTTGTGAGTGGGCAAAGCTCGGCTCTCGGCTTGTGAGAGTCATTAGGGTTGTTAATGAGCCAAGCTGCTCGGGCTCGGCTCGGGCTTGGCTCGTTAGTCAAACGAGCCCGAGCCCGAGCCCGAGCCCGAGCCCAATATGAGGCTCGTTTACATCCGAGCTCGAGCCCGAGCAGCTCACGAGCCCAAACAAG
>JAOXJJ010000914.1:6215907-6237125 GCA_025769935.1 Phoenix roebelenii
TTAATATTCTTATCTTTTTCTGCAGAGACAAATGTTGTAATTTATGCGAAACACATCTTTGATATCTTATTCATATGAAGAATTCCAAATTTCCAAGATCTTGGTAGAAGGCCTGATTTAATTTTGATTTGTATTTATGTGATTTGCCATTTCAAAATATGTAAATTAGTTCCCTTTCTTTTTTTCAAGGAAACAAGCCCGAGCCCGATTATGAGCCTGAGCCCGAGCCCAATTTCGAGCCTAAGCACGAGCCCGAGCTCGGGCTCGTTCTGGAGCTCGTAATTGAAACGAGATTTACGAGCTCAAGCCCGAGCTTTTGCTTTGCCAAGCAAGCCCGAGCCCGAGCTCAATACAGAGCTCGTTAACGAGCCCGAGCCCGAGCTACTGTGAAACGAGCCGAGTCGAGCTCTCCCAGGCTCGGGCTCGGCTCGTTAACAGCCCTAAGAGTCATCCTTGTGTTTTGGAATGAATACAAGCCTCTTTCCCTTTATTCTTATGCATTGCAAAGAGTTGAGTCCTTGAGGGGTTTCGGCCTAGTGTCAAGAGGTCTGAAACAAGTGTGCATGCGGGCTGATCCTGACCAAAGGGCGTGCACGAGGCTGAGCTAGGGAAAAGAAAGTCCAAAGACCCTAGTTGCCGCACACCATGAGCGAGGGAACTCGAAAAAAATCGGTTGCCCTATTCCGACCTCACAAGGGTGTGACACTTGGGGCCTATGGAGGAGCTTGGGAGGAGATGAGGGCTTTCGAGCCCTCTCTCTCTCCCCCTCTCTCAGCCTCTCTCTCACCCTCGCGCTCCCTTTCCCTCCCTCCCTCTAACTTTTCCTCTCCCTCCTTGTCCTTCTCCCTCTCCATCGTTGGATTTTTCAAACAGTTCCGCCCCAAACCAGGCGGTTTGGTACGCCCCGAAACCAGGCGATTCAGGACGATAACACCCTCCTTACTGGCGCGTCTAAAGTAAAGTTGAGTATACCACATATAAAATAATAGGAACGAACCTATGAAAACTCTAAAAGCCACCACCTGTATCTTATGACTTCACATAATAACCACATTATTTATCTATCTTACTGGAACTTCTAGATTTAGGGTCAATATAATATTGTAGATGCAATTCCCTGTGCATCAAAATATTAATCTTACCTTTAATAGGAGGAAGAAAAAAGCTTCTCTAGAGAACCATTAATCACCAACTAAGCAAATCAGTGTCTTTCAGCATTGCAAGAACTTCCCGATTTTCTATGAATAGATTCTATTTTCCTCACAAGTAAGCTGGCCTAAACACAACTCTAAAGTTGGACTGGTGATATTATCAGAATTTCAGATGGAACATCATATCAGCATTTTCCATATTAGGTGCATTATGTTTAATAAATCTTTAGATTATTTGGGTGTTATTAGTGCACTTAAAATAGAACTTAATGGTGCATCATAGATGGTTTTAAACCCAGCGAACAAGAAATAACAACAATGGTCCATATTTTAGATTACAAAGGACAGCCCTTTACTACAAGACCAATTTTTTTTTTATTTTAAGACATTAGGCCGGAAGTAATCCCCACCCCTTCTTGGCCTGATTTTAAACTCAAGAGAAGTGAGTGGATGGCAATACCAAAGAGAGAAAAGGGATCCTGAGTTACGAAGCAGGAAGTGGAATATTTCTAGGAGAATATGTTGGCCAGCTGGTAGGGGTAACATCCACTCACATGACTGACCACCATATATCTCCAAAAGAATATTTCATTGTCTTCTTTTTCCATTTATTCTTTTTTCTTAACCGGTAAATTTGCGTCACTAAGTCTGTGAACTAAACTTCTCTAAGAATCAAGTAAATGAAACAAATATCCTAGTCAAGTTGGAACATTCAGATTTACTGCTTTGGCTGGAATTTATGTACAAAAGACATACAGCAACTAGCAGATTACTAACTAAAAAGAAATGACGTGAGAACTTTACTCGTTTGTCATGTCAGATCCAGAGTTACTTTGGTACTTTGCGTAAATTTGGGAATACTGATCTGCCTTCTAGTCATACATGGAACTACTTATGCATTCGATCTCAAATTTATCTCAGAGTTAAGCCCCCCTTTCCAGAAAGCATAATTACATATCAGATTTATTTTGACATGCAGATAAATCTGTATATGCAAACAAAGTTCCAGGCATAATAAAGATATGTAAAAACCTAATAAATAATTGAGCATCATACTCCCATAATTCTTGATTAGAACTCGAATTTAGTAATTTAAAACAACTACTTTGGACGTACCTGACAAAAAGAACCAAAGAGCTTTCAAGTTGCATAACAATTTGTATCAAATTATACTCATGACTCTTTCAGCATACCTAGTATTTTCCACAGCTATATCTTCAGCAAAAAAACTAGATAGATCAAACTCACCCAAAAGCACTTCGCAACAGCGCACACTCATTTTCCAAGAAAACTGGAGCTTCCATACAACCTCTAGCCCATGAATGAAGGCATAGTCGAACACATGCATCATATGCAATCACAGAATGCCAGGGCCCTTGTGCACTGAAATCAATTTCCAAGGAAACAAATATCTCATTAACAAATATGTGGAAGGGAAGATAATCAATCATCACAACTATATTCATTTCATGTGATTTGCAATATTAGCATGTTGATAAACTATAAGCTGGAGTAATTCAATTGCATGCCTTGCATGAAAGGTGGGAACTCGAGCTGGAAACAAACTAGAAGATGGGGCAACTTCAGCACCGCTAGATCTAGATGTGTTCCTGAGAATAAGAACAACTTGTTTAAACTCATGATGCCAAATTATTTGCTTTCATTCAAACAGAGTTGGAGTTGCAAGCATTTTAAAGACCTAGCATTCTGGTCCAGTATATTGCTTCCATCATTAACATGCGAATGTGCCTCCTGTTTAATAGCTGGGCCCTTTGAACTTGCTGCACGAGTATCGTATAATCTCCCTGATGGTATTGGTTCAGAAGCATGGCTGATTTCCTGATCACAGCCATTAATTGGCGGTGCACTTGGTGCATCAGAGGGACCATCCTGCGTGCGTATTTACCAACATGACCAAAAACAATCATATATACATGCAAGATGCATAAGAAGGCACTAATATCAAATTACACCTGAACTTAACAAAGTGTCACCCATATGTGTAATTATAACTGTGAACATAAAATTGTCATAGCATTGTAAGCATCAGAAAGTGTCTCATTATCAGCATATTACCAAACTTGCACCTTAAAGGGGAAACTCAAATTCAAACATGAAAATTACTAGGATTTATAAGTTGGATGCCAATTGTAAATCCAAACCCAAATAGGACTATTGTTGCATAGTCAGATGAAATTGATGTGGTAAGGAGCAAAGATTTTTGTGGAAGGCAAAAGTATGAGAACATGAAAATATGACGAAGAAGTGCAATGTGGTCTTAAACTCTTCAAGACAGTATTATGCCTTCAAACTTGGGAGTTCCTTTAATGTAATGAAGACATAACATTAGCTAAGTAGACTATGACTCCATGTCTTAATGATGGCAGACCGAATTTTACAGACCATACTTTAGGTTGTAAAGACCACCAAAGGGGAACAAGCACAAAGCCACTTTAAGTAAGAAGCCCATAACTAAATTGAACAAAGATGGATGCATGAGGTCGAAGGGGAAAAGACAAAGGAAAGTGGACAATCTTCCAGAAAAGGCTTCACCCAAGAAAGCAGAAAGAAAAATTTGGAAAAATAAAAGGTCTTAAAAGGAAATGTAATCTTCCTAGTTCAATAAATTTGGAAGCAAATCAAGCATCTAGGTCACCTTCAACAATTAGTATATCTAAAGTCTGGAACACCAGCTTGTTCATTTCCTGAACCATGGAAAGCAACATGCTCCCTTTTCAATTTATGCTAAACAACATTGGAGTTTCTAATAGCTGGAAAGCATGAAGCTCCCCTAATTCAAAGCATCTATAAATTGTTAGATCTTGGAAGATGTAATAAAGCATGTTTTACATTTGAAGAGAGAATTAAGTTTATCATGGACTCTTAAGATGAATGATGGTTTCCTTGATCAGATGATGCGCATCAGTACTGAAAGTGGGGCACAAGTACCACTTCATGATCTTACAAGAAATAATGGCGTGAACAGGAAGTTCTTCCATTGAAGGAGACAATTTGACAACTTTAAGGAAAAGTCCATCCTATATTTTGTTATTGTTCTTTCTTTCAAGATTCATTACTGAAATCAAGTAATTAAATTTTCAAAGATGACATGAAAACTTTGTACTTTGTACATAAACGTGGGTGACAATGAGAGTGAAAAGGTGCTAGGCTGCTAATAAGGTAGCACAAAGAGGGTCAAGGTCAGCTCAATAATTACATGCTCTTTCATTAGTGCAAAACATCGAGCAAAGAAATCCTCTTCAACGGAAGGTCATCTATAACAAGACCTCTCATGCAAAGTAAAGCACCTAGTTAGTAATAAATCTACTGTATTGTAAAAGCTATATTGGGTCATATGGAAGAACAGGACAACAATAGATGCAGCGAAGGGCTATACACCAATCAGGACAAAGATATAGAAGGTGAAGTAGTTGTTTTTGAACCAAAACTAATGACATTTTCCAGGTGCAGTCTGTAAGCAAAAATTTTTCATGATTGAGAAATTTGTTCAGGTAAATACACACACTGGCTATTAATCAATAATAAAAATTATCTACACTGTCTTTGTTAGGAAAATGAACCATAAGAAAAACCAACATAGAGAATGGATGCTATATTTATACATATGTATATATATACATATATATTGGGGTGGGGGGAGGGGAGGAAGAAAAGCATCCCTATTGCTGAGATATATAGGGACCAAACTAGTTTGAGTCTTTACTTTTTTTCCATTAAGAGAGCGTATCACATCCTCTTTAGCTCACCATAGATAATAAAGTATAAAGACATTCAGTGAGAGACAATATGTATAACTTCAGTTACAAGTACCCGTCAATGATGTTATACATCTTCGGCATGAAAGAAAGAAACCACACACACATGTTTGAGATATATAGGGAGCAAACTAATGTGAACCCTTTTTTCCATGAGAGCAAATCACATCCTCTTGATCAGACCATGCATAGGATAATTAAAAAGTTGAATACGGTCATGAAAAACAATATGAAGAACTTCAATGCAAGGACTGACATACCACGCAAGAAAATTATGTGGCATGAGCAATTTAGTCCTTTCAAGGGTTTGGGAACTGATTTTTTATAGTTTCAGGGTTTACATGCAGTTTGTTGTATCAATTTCTTAAAGGGATAAATAATTTGTATTCAATGGACCTTGAAGTATTGTTGGTTGATGATGGGGGAAATATTAGATACGTCGACCTCAGACCAAAGCGACCTCGACAACCTCGATATAAACCAAGGTAGGTAACTTCGGCCCCAACCGGAGAGCCAACTAACCGAGGTGAGCAACTTCGCCTCCGACCAAGGAGCCAATCGATACGTGCCGATAATGACTGACAGTCCTAACAACTGGCCATTGTGACAGCGACTAGCCATAGTGGCAGCTCTACATTTGGTGTGCGGTCAGTACCGTATGTCGCCCACACTGAAGCGTACTACTGGCTGCTACCTAACAACTAGTGCACACCATGCCGACCCAGGTAACGACAAAATCGACTTTTCTATATAAAGAGGCGATCTGGGGGACCTCAAGTACGCAATGCAATATCGTGCAATACTATTCATAGAGAGCTACACTCTGTTGAAATCTCTTCCTTCCATACTATTGCCTCTCTATTTTGACTTAGGCATGAAAGGGTCTCACACCAGAAATTCTCTGACAAGAGGACTTCTTGCAGGCCAATCTGGAAAAGACCAGCTTCTCCAGACCTCGACCAGCTAGTTCAGCTCAGTTTCCGCTAACCTCAAAGTCAACCAAACTGTGCTCCGACCTTGGTCCAGAATTTGGCGGCAACAGTTCATATCTTACACTTCAGTTAAACATAAACTTTAATAAATGATAAGTTGTAGAGAGCACGTACCTAAAAGAAGAGTCATGAATGATTAGCAACTTAATGTATGAAAGGAGTCATCTAATAAAATCATAGTCACAACCAAAAGAAAGAAGGGAGAGTCTATTATACTATATGCTAACTACAAATCTACAGGAGTCAAATAAAAATATAGATTGTCCAGCAAGAGTAACAAGTTAGACAAGAATGACAAAGATTGCCAGATGCAATATGTAAGAAACACTAGTTGGAGTGCAATTCACTTCACTTGTGCAAACGTAGTTAGAGATTTGCAAGCAGGAAGTTGTCATTTATCAATCAAGGAATACAGTAATAGCGTTAATGGATATACAAGTAACAAGGGACAACTTGCTGAATAGGCCAAAACTTTAAATGCAAGGAAGTGAACCAGCAAGTTATCAAAAAGGAGTTCTATTAAACTTCAAGAAATGATTTTCAGTATCTAACCATATCTCCGACGAGTTATAACACATGTTCCGCAAACTTGTCAAATTCAATCCACATATGTATTAGAACTACATATTTTGAAATCAGATTCAATATTCACAACTTATCTCTGTCTCAAACTTGAACTAGAAACTAGAAACAAAAGCCATAATAAAGGACTAACCATCTCAGCAGTAGCTTGCACATCTTCTCGAGAGGGAACACGGTGAGAGTAGCTCTCTGGATGATAGCCCCCTCGTGAATTCATGCCAACTTTATCAGCACTAGCATTGGCATCCTTTCTGAAAGGAACTTTATGAGAGTAGCACTCTGCAGGATAGCTCCCTTGGGAATTCACACCAACCCTCTGCACATTAACCTTCGCATCTCCTCTGAAGGGAACATTACTCCCTCTCAAAGCCACACCAGAACCACCATTATTCCTTCCCACCTGACTAGCAGAGCTCCAGCCAGAATCAGACAACCCATCTTCCTCCTCTTCTTCCATGTATCCATTCACAGGTATTTGCTTCCTCGGCCGCTGCAGCTGCTGCCGGGCAGTATCCCTTGGCAAACTGAAGTCCGAGTAACCATCACTTGAGTTGTAATGCTGCCCGGAAACCGGAACTGTGCACCGACGACCAATGCCAGCTGTGGCAGAGGCTCCATTAGGTGCCCTGTGCCCTGAGACATCATCCCGAGGTGAAGAATCAACAGAGTACCGTCCTCCATAGATCTCAGCCTCGGTATCGGAGGACTCATCCATGTCCGAGCCAGAATAACTTTCATCTTCTCTAGGAATGGTGTGGGACATGGGGATCGCCCCTCTCGGCAGGTGCCCGTTCCGGAATTTCTCCGGAGGCGGAATGCCAAACCCACGGCCGCCATTACTTGGACCTCGAAGAGGATCCATCCTGTGCTGAGGGTTTGAGAAAGATGCATGACCCTATTTAACACCTCCAAATTTGTATAAGCACATCTAAAACGAGCAAAACTGCCAAAATTGAGCAAAAAAACACGGAAAAGAAAGCAAATTGGCAATGCTGACCTCCCGAACCCATCGAAGGGCATGCGAATCGAGTCCTTCAGTGAACATTCCCGCCTTGGGCGTGGATTTCGATCATAAACCTCTGCCTACAAAGATTTCCAACAAAAATATTAACTTTTCAAACAAAAAAATCAAACCTACAAAGTAGATGAATGTTTAGTCCGAACAAAGCAAGTCAATGCTCCATGCATATCCCAACTTAAAATTCCAAAAAACCAAAAAAGTAAAGAAAAACCAAAGATCTAATCTTTCTTTCTCCACCAGCACCAAAAACTCTAAAAATAACAGAAAGAAGAAAACCAGAGGAAAAAAAAAATCTGCTTACCGGGAGAGACGTGAGGAAAGTCGAAAGATCTCTTCTGGTGATAAAATAAAATTTCAAAAAAAAAAAGAATATATTCCCCTCTTCTTCTCTTCCTACACTCGGCTCCTCCTCTCTCTCCTTGTATTTATAGTCATAAAAACCGAAGATATTTTAGAGAAGGAAAAAAGTCTGAAGCTTTAAAAAGAAAAAGGGGGAGAGAGATGAAAGAGGCCTGGTAAATTTATATACTCGAAGTTAAAAATGGAAATTTAGATATTTCTGCCGATTCTCCGCCGATTTCTTTACTCTAAAAATTTTCTTTTTATGCGGGGAAAGAGAAAACGGGCGACGCCGTTTGGCCAAGGCCAAAGCGAAGAGGACGTGGCAGGCGGTGCCGTCTGTTTCGTAACGGTCAATTGCTGGTGGACAGAGGAGGTGGGAACGCTCAACGCTCCGCTCTACCTTTGCTGTCTTTCTCCAAACCGTCGCTCCTTTAATTTTTGCACGTCTCGCAGTCCAATTGGTCTCTATGATCGACGCGTGTCGAATCTTGTAACCGTTGGATTATCTTTTCTCTGACATCACGAGCTATTTAAAGATTTGTTTTCGTAGGAGGTTTGGAGCCGAGTTGGAAAGAGACGACGTGGTGCACATGGGGAGGTGGTAGTGTGGCCCGCCCCACTCTCCCACTTTTTCAGGGAGCGATTCTGGTTTTACGAGTGGGTTACATTACTATATTGCCCTTAGGCTTTTCAGCAATTACAGTGCTAGGACAGGAGCGTGCCACTGCCGCCGTCGCGTTCCACGGGGTAGGTCCCGCTGAAAGGGCTCGTGTGTGAGTCCCGCACACTGGACGATATTGGTATGGTCGTTGGAGTTAGGACTATAAACTGTTGCTTTCAGACTAAGGGAGCGAAAGAGCGGTGTGTCCTGTGAACACTTTTCGGCCAGAGGAATCTTCCTTGGGGTGCAATAAATTACAAATCCATTCGTTGCACGATTCCTAAAGATCAAGTAATGTGTACTTAGATTATGTTAGGGTAGAAGCAATTGGAAGACAATGCCTCAGAATTAAGGCGAGTGAGGCAAGTGAATATGTTAGTGCTAATAACTACTCTTATTCAAATTAAGGGTTATGATTATGTTACACAATGTATGCTTTGTCCTGTGTTTGATGGTGAGCTATCAGAATTAAGGCGGCATCATGTCTATCATCTTGCTTCCCAAACATGAGTAAACTCTAGATTTATAGATTTTGATAGCATTTAATAAGTTGTTTATGTTCTTTTGACAAGTGACTAGCAATTTATAAAATATAATTTTTTCTAATATTAGAAGTACCTACATTATAAGGTAAGTCGAACCATTACCAGAATCTATACCGATCAACTACCGATTCGTATCGATACACGGTATGCCAAGGTATATCGGTTTACCGGAATCTATATCGGTCGGCTACCGGTTCGATATCATACTGGCATACAGTACACCAAGGCATATCATTCTGAACCGATGCCATACTGACACACGGTACGCTAGGGCATGTCGTATCACTAAATTAACATGCCTATTTTTGTTTTTTATTTTGTTTTATTTTTTTTGGTTTCTCAATTTTTTTGGTTTTGTGATTAATTTCAACCCAAATTTGATGTTTTTTTGATATCTTTTGATATTTTTTTGATGCGTAATTTGTTATTTTGATACTTCTTGATCCTAAATTGACCATAATTTTCTCGTAAAAATAATTAAAGTAGATCAATCAATATATTTGTACAAAAATTTAGCGAAGTACAAAATACATAATCAATTTAATGTGTTTTAAGTACAACATGCATGCTAACATCTAAAATCTGGTGAAGTGTCAATGTCTCTTGTAGATGTTAGATCATTTACATAATCAAGAGGTATATCACACCATCCCTCCAATTATATGGCATTATAGTCTTGTAAGCTCATCCCATAAAGTATGTGCCCTAGATCGTAACTAGTCTCAGTACTCTAATTGATGCTATGGGTCCGAGATGACTTATCTGTCTAATATTGCAGTTGTGGGGGCGATCATCTAAATATGCCGACAACAAAATCCTACTCATAAGGTGTTCCAAGTTGTATAGGGTAGAAGCAATTGGAAGACAATGCCTCAGATGCACCATATCTGTATCCATATAGATCATAGTTAGTATGTTGGTAATAGAATCCGGTGTACAATTCCGAACCTGATATATCCAAAGATCCTACTCCACATACAAGCTCGTTTATAATAGCATCATATCTTGAACAACCTTAAGGAGCCCATCTCCTGTATACAATGGTATCCTTACAAGCTCTCTATCGTACACCGTAGTCCCAATCCTGCATAGCATGAGGGAACTTGAACTCTTAGGTAAATCGAAAACCACCGTGAGGCTGTCTTATTAATGATGGTTTAATATCCTCTACTCCCTCCTTAGCATGATCATTGGAATTATCATCTCTACCTAATCTCTGAGTCTAAGCGAATTTCTCCTTCACTCTCTCCAACAAAGCTGTAATTGCCTTCCTTTTTCTTTCAAGCTTTGCTAAGCAGTTGCCTTCTTTCCCTTCATGCTCCGCTCAACCTAACTATGCTAGGAGGATGGAAGTGCCCTCCTGACTGAGTGAATTGGGTAGCATGGTGCCCTCATTCCAACAACTCTTGTTCAAGTCTATAAGAGGATGTCTCAGACATGGAGCTTTGTGACAATCAGCTCCACACCGACCTCTCCAACTGATCGGCTGGATGCAAGCGTTGAATTTTATGCTTTGCCCATTGCTCCACATCCATCCTAACCTTTCTAGCTACGAAATTGGCCAGTCGTGGAGGCGATTTTGGCTCATTGAGCTCCAATTGCTACCGTTGTTGGCGCTTAAGCCACCCAATTATAGGATCATCTTTATCCTGAATGAAATCATTATGGACCGGATCATTATTCTTTAGCTCCACTGCCTTTTGAAGACACTTCAACCTCAACCTTAGATCGTAGTAGATATATAGAAGGTTATTGATGTATTTCTGCATTAGACGATTCCTTTGTTTACTATGAATGAAAGCGAAGGGTTGACCTATTACACTTATAGCCACTCGAGGAGACCATCTAGGAGAGGATTCAAATGGTTAGTCATCTAAGGTTTCTCGTTTACAGATCAAAATGAACCCACTATTCAAGTGCAAAAGCATTAAGAAAAATTAAATGTAAGTAATAGTAATTATAAAATATTAAGTATTAGTTATAGTTGATATCTCATTTATCTGAATTTATAATTTTCTTGCTTGCCACAGCTCTCTTGTCGCCAGAGCTATTAGTGCCCTTCCTAAATTTTTTTATCATTGAAAAAAATATATGTTATAATATGTTAAATAATTGAAGACATAAATTAATTTAACTTATGTATACCTATTCAAGACATAGAGTCGCGACTACTGGGTTAGACTCTATCTTGTAAATCATATTACATATTGCAACCGAAAATTCCTCATCCATATTGACTCTAGGGATGATCTCGGATTTAGATAGTAAGTTACCAATACACTTTGTAGTTGTTTTATTAGTCAATGAATAAGTATTTCAATATACATTCTTACTTGCTAGAGGCAACTTTTTACCCGTCTAATAATCCCACCTCTGCTCAATGATGCTAATGAACTGCTAGAAAAGCATCGGATCTGTCTTTCTGATCTAAGCCTTTGTCGTCTCCATCATATGATATAGGAAGCTCATCTAAGAAATCTTTTACTATCCACGATCCAAAGCACTCTATATAATGCCTTGACAACCTTCGTAATTTTTTGGCTCATTATCAGAATGCTTGACTCATCACCAAGTGCTCCACCTGACTTCGCCAGTGCTAGCCCTTGTATATCTTCTTCCATGTCACTCGGTATAGACAAATTTTTTAATATGGATCTACTTTCTTTTTAGGGCTCGTTTGGTTCGCGGAAAGTATTTTCTCTCATAAGAATATGAATCCTGAGAAACAAATTCCTAGGAAGATGATGTCTAGAAAAATACTTTTGGCATGTTTGGTTGACCATGGGAAAGTGACAAATTTTCAAAGTGTTTATATTTGGTTGGCTATCCACTTTCCTGGGAAAGTTATGTAAATTTCTATTATGCCCTTAATAAAAATTAGGTCTTTAATGCTTCTTTAATGCTGAAGGGTCTTTTTGGGAAACAATAAAAATTGAGCGATTCCCGTCTCATAGGAAAGTAACTTTTCCATGTTTCTCATTGAAAAGACTTTCTCATAAAATGTGGGAATCATATTCCCATAGGAATACAACTTTTCCGTCTCTCTCCTTTGAAAACTCCAACCAAACAAGAGGCATCTCATTACTTTCCCGTTGACCACACTTTCCTCCTTTCTTTTTCCGCGAACCAAATGAGCCCTTAAGGAGATGATCAAGAATGATGCAATTAGTAGCGAAAAGTGTTACAACTAGTCTTTAGATCTTCATCCTTATGTACCTTCTCATTGGTGCTAGAATACATACCAACCAACATAACACGCAACACACACCACAAACACCTTTTAGTAGACCTTCATTTACTTCAAAACCCCTCAGGCACTTCAAAAGGATTCCAACCCACCTAAGACTCATGGGAGTCCACCATTGTCCTTTTCTGATAGATTACTAGGAGTATTGCATGAATGATTGGAGACAATTGCGTGCCTAAAGGCATCCAAAGCACACGGATAGGCCAGTAGAATATTTGAAAGCAAAAGATCCCATGTAAGCAAATGGGAGAGCGATTGACTGCGTAGCATCCACGAAACTCTTTTGCAAAACTCTTCCCTATTCGCGGCAATGGGTTATTTAACACAATATACTAATCGCAAGCGCTGGATGCCGGCCTGTCTTTGTCATTTATCCAGCTTTATTTTGAATCAAGGACAAGTTGGTGACCCTACATTGGACCCGGACAATATCACACGCTATCATCCCGCCTTTTGGTAGCTACAAGTAACGTGTTCCCGACCGTCAGCTTCTATTCAAACCTTCCTTGAAAATTTTATCCCTTTTTGTTTTTTATACAAACAATTTTTGTCCCTTTGCCAATTGATTTCAAGGAATGGTACTCCATATTCAAAGCAGTTGAAGCCAGATCTACGCTACTACTAGTTCGCTTGACTTCTTCGTTAAGGATGGTAATCGGATCAGATCAAGTAAGATGCAGATTAAATTTGATATATAATAGATTAAAAATTTATCAATTTAAATCTAATATATTTATTAAATAAATCAAAAATTTTAATTTAAATTTAACTATTTTATTAAATAAATAATGTAGTGCGTTTTATAATTCATTAAATGGATTAAATAGTTGAGCATTACCATTTAATTATAGTTTACTAGACTCTTTTTCTAATATTTTAGGGCACGGTTTCAAATGCAGAAATGGCTAAAGTATTATTATTATTATTATTATTATTATTATTATTATTATATGAGGTTTATTTTTGAAGTGGTCTATTAGGTGGGGTCCAATAACCATGCAAGATCATGTCAAGACCGGTGCTAAGACATTTTATCATGATGTGACCTGAACCAATTGGCCAAATGGATGCCTGTGGGCGCTAGCATGCGAGGGCAGAAACAAAAAAACTCAGGGTGTACGTCCCAGAAAAGATCAGATTAGTTATTTTTGCAAAATAATATATACAAGATGCGAGGCCCCATCCCTTTCTTTGGCCAAAAATTTCTCGCAGGCCCCGTGCCAATGGTTTTTTTTTTTGGGGTGAAAAATAGAACCGAAGGGGGAGGAGCAGAACTCCACCTACATAGCAGTCTTCACTGGTCCCCCTTCCATTAAAGAATATTCGATGCGGGTCGCAAGTTTCCGCATGCCCTTTCTAACTCGTGAAAAATCCTACTGGGTCATTTACATATGAGTACATCACCCTAACACCACTTCAGTACTGATGGAAGGAAAATATATTCATACAGAGCCATCCGAGCATGGGACATGCGGTCTTCCGATTTAATCGACGTCCGCGCGTTTCGAATTCGGACAATTCGGATGCAGCTCAAGCCTCTTTACCACCAGGCTACCACTTTAGTGGCATGCCATTGATCTCCGGAGTTAGAAATTTTGCATACATCGAACACCTCCAAAAGATGGACACACGATGGCATCGGGAAAAGAAAATAGGTGCCATTTTTTGAGCCCAGATGGACTTGCCTAGTAGATTTAGACATCTCTAAATGTATATTTCCCTGCATTCTCTCTCCCATTTCACACCACGAGTTTGAGAGGTAAAATGGTAAATCCAAGGATTTCATCCGGTGCCATCCCTACTTACCCATTTTGTTGGTTAACTAATTAAGAACTGTTTGAGTAATCCAGCAAAATATTAGATTAATTTCTTACTGGATTCATGAACTAGAAAGCCTATTTAAGCATCGTTCAAATCAACCAACACCTTCCAACTCGACCCATGGAAATAAAAAAAGAAAAAGGACCCCAAGAGGCCAACAGGATCACAGATTGAGACTTAGTTTGAAGCTTCAGCATGCTTTTAGAAAATGCAGTTTGGATAGGCCAATAAGCCCAATTCCTAGAGTGATATTCAAAAGTATTCGTAAAGAAAAACATCTCACCACATCCTATCCTATCGATTTTCTTAATTTCTATCATACCTTGATAATATTTAGAAATAAAAAACATCCAATCAAAACTAGGGTAAATAACCGGAAAAAAAATCCAAAAATTCATACACGTACGAGGAAATAGGCTTTAACTAACATTCTCTCTCCTATCTCCCACCACAAGTTTGAGGGGTAAAATGATGGATGAAAACATGGATATGACCAGTTGCTATCCCTATTAACCGGTTGTGTTGGATGTTTAATTAAGGACTACTTGGATAATCCGGCAGCATATGGGCTGAATTTTCTACTGGATTCATGGACTTACAAGCCCATTTGTGGATGGCCAGTATTTTGCCAGCAACCCCCGGCCCAAATCCTACGGGAAGAAGATAAAACATCCATATGCCATTTTTTTTTTCTTTTGGCAGATCAATTGCTCTACATGCTAGGATTTAGGCTGGGACTCCAATGACATTTTAGAAGATGTGGTCTGAGTGGGCCAACAGGCCCGATTCTTGCAAGATATTCCTCCTGGAATATCCAAATAGGAATATTGAAATAAACATCCTATCAATTCCCATCTTATCTTAATTTTCTTAAAAAAATTCAAAATTAGGGTCAACAAATAAAGAAAAAAAATCCGAAAAATTATACCATGAGGGAACTAACTTGACTTAACATTCTCTCTCCTATTTCACGCCATAAGTTTGCGGAGGGGTGAAATTGCAAAACAGGGATTTGACCCATTACCATCCTTAGTGATTGATTGTGCTAGTTGATTAATTAGGGTTTATTAGGATAATCCAGTAGGATATAGATTGAATTTTTTGTTGGATTCATGGACTAAAAAGTCCATTTGAGCATGGTCCATATCAACCCAATATCCCCAATCCGAGTTCTTTGGGAATGAAAAAAAAAAACTCCATAGAACCTTTTGCTTCCTGTAGACAAATGGGCCCATAGGCAAGAATATAGGCATGACCCTTAGAAGATGCAGACTAAGCGGGCTAACAACTCCAACTATTGCAGCATATTCCTAAAGAAATGTCGAAACATGCCCTAAATATTTAAAAAAACACACCCTGATGCTTCCCATTTCATTAGTTCCCATCATTTTCAAATTATCTCAATAATATATTTTTAAAAAAAACTTCAAAATTAGGTTTAATAACCAAAGAAATAACATCCCAAGCTTTCCAGGAAATTATCATTCCCTAACATTCTCTCTTTTATTTTCCATCACAAGTTTGTAAAGGGGTAAAATGGTAAAAAAGTAAAGATTTGACCAGTTGCCATCTCTATTAACCAATTCTGCTAATTGATTAATTAAGGCATGTTTAAGCAATCTACAAGGATAGGATGAATTTCTACAAGATTCATTAACTCGGAAGCCCACTTAAGCATAACCCATATCAACCCTATGCCCCTAGTCTGAATCTTGTGGGAAGGAAAAAAAAGGACCTACAGGCCCACAAGCTGTGACATAGACTGCAATTTCAGCAGGACCTTAAAAGATATAGATTGGATGGACCAACATGCCTAATTCTTATAGAAATATCCAAACAAAAATATATGAAAAAACATCCTATTAATTGACACCATTTCCATTTTATCTTGATAATATTTAAAGAATATTCCATCAAAAATAGGATTAATAACTAAAGAAAGAGCATCACAAAATTCATAAACTTACGAGGAAATTGATTTTATCCAGCATTCTCTCTCCTATTTCCAACCA
This sequence comes from Phoenix roebelenii, assembly GCA_025769935.1. NCBI lineage: Eukaryota > Viridiplantae > Streptophyta > Magnoliopsida > Arecales > Arecaceae > Phoenix > Phoenix roebelenii. Next base: position 6,232,058 of record JAOXJJ010000914.1, read on the forward strand.
CAAGTTTTGGAGGGGTAAAATGATAAAAATAAGGATTTGACTGATTGCCATCCCTATTAACTAGTTGTGCTACTTCATTAGTTAGAGTTTGTTTGGGTAACTCAGCTGGATATAGGCAAAGCTTTCTACTGGCTTCATGGACCATTAAGAGTGATCCATGTCAACCCAACACCTCCTAGCACTAATCCTTTGTGAAGAGGGAAAAAAGGCCTTCATAGGTCTTTTTTTCTCCATCTAGATCAATAGGCCTGCAAGCTAGAATTTTAGGTTTGGATTTTGATGAGCCCTTATGGGTCAACAATCTTGATTCCTATGGGAATATCCAAAAAGACCCTTTATATATCTTTTTAAAAATATTCCATCACTTTCCATCCCAAAAATTTCCATCATTTCCATCCTATCTTGGTATATATATATTTTTAAAAATCTCATCAAACTTAGGATTAATAACCGAAGAAAAAATATCCCAAAATTTGTATATGCATGAGAAAATTGACTTTAGCCGGTATTCTCTCTCCTATTTTCCACCACAGCTTCATAAAGGGGTAAAATGGTAAAATTATGAATTTGACTGGCCGTCATCCCTATTAATCGATTATGTCAGTTAATTTTAGATCTATTTGAGAAATCTAGCTAGACGTGGGCTGAATTTACTGCTGAATTTATAGACTAGGAAAACTTATAAGCATATATGGCCCATAACAACTCAATACCCCAAGCCCGAATCCCTTGGAAAGAAAAAAAAAATGTTTTTTTCATCTTATAGACCGATAAGCTCATAGACTAGGATTTAGGTTGGATCTTTGATGAGCCTTTAGAAGATATATAATAGGTGGGCCAATAGGCTCGATTTTTACAGGAATATCCAAACATGCTTTTCATATTTTACAAAAACCATCCCATAATTAACTTCCCATCTCATTAATTCTCATCATTTCTATCTTATCTCAATGATATAAAAAAAAACATCCCATCAAAGTAACGACTAACAGTCAATAACTGAAGAAGAACATCCAAAAATTCAGAGGGAATTATCTTTACCCTGCATTTTCCCTTTAATTTCCCACCACATTTGCGGAGGAATAAAATGATAAAAAGTAGAATTTGATCCATCCCTATCAATCCATTGTGCTGGTTAATTAATTAGGGCATATTTGGATAATCCAACAGGATATGACTGAATTTAATACTAGATCCATGGATAAGGAAACCCATTTCAATATGGCCCACATCAACCTAACACCCCTTAAACCAAATACTGTGCATCGAAAAAAGACCTCCATTAGTCCTCTTTATTTTTCCTTCTTACAAATTAACAGGTCCCCTGGCTGGGATCTAAGTTGGGACTTTAGTGGGCCTTTAGAAGATGTAGTCTGCGTGGGACCAACAGGCATGATTCTTGCAGAAATATCAAAACATACTCTTAATATTTGAATGTAAAAGCCACTCCATCACTTCTCATTACATCAATTTCCATATTTTCCATCTTATTTGGACAATTTTAAACAAAGGAGTAGTATTAGGAGAGAAAGACCTCGATTTGTTTTTTTTTTTTACTTCTTGCTTATCAAGAGGTCCACTGGCTGGGGTTTAGGTTGGGACCTTAGCGGGCCTTTAGAAGATGTAGTCTGGGTGGGCCAAGCCATGATTCTTGAAGTGTGGGATCGAACCCAGAACCTATAAAGTCGCTGCCAAGCACTACACCGGTATAGAACTTAGTTTCACTATATAATTATGGTGATTTATAATACTTAGAAAATTTGTCCACTTTATAAAATATGACCATTTAAAATATATTTTTCGGTATTTTATATTTTAATAATTAATTATTTCACTAAAAGTTCAATGCTCCTTCTACAAAATAAAAAATAAAAAACTTCATTCCATTCTTTATGATATTTTAAGAAAATATATAAAATATTTAAAATATCAATAATTTCTATATATTCCTATATATCTTTTCGTACAAGTTCTTTAAGGGATATTTTATGATTAATTTTATTAATGCTGCAAATAAAAGTAATAGTAGTATTTAATATAGAAAATTTTTAAAACTTTATATTATATTTTATCTAAATAAACTTTTAAATATATTTTAAATATAAATTTGGTTAGACTATTAATCAAAATTCTTAATCAAATCGGTCTCTATGCAAGTTTAATAACTATGTCTTAAAGCATTATCTGATTAGGGTGCATTGTCTAATAGTGAATTTCATTCCCATCCTTTACAATTATATCATTTATTTAGCTTTCATTATTGAATTCCATTGAACATTTAATTTATATCTGAATAATATCCGACTTAAATACATTTTCTAATAGAGAAAATATGGATATAATTAATATAATATTTGTATATGTATCCATTTAAAAAATGAGTATGAAGATGCTTAATATTCGATTCATATTCATTTCCATCTAGAACAAATATGAATACTAATTTTGTTATCCATTTAATATCTGTAACTATATGTTTGTTGAAGGCCTTTTGTTGTTTTGAATCTCTTATACATAATAATATGGTGTAGGGTTTTGCATCTTTTCATATAGATACTTATGGACAAAGCTGAATTAGGGAAGATCTATGCATTCCATGCGTGCATTTCATCAATAGATGCATCTCAGATATGGTTGCTGCTCCTCCAAATTGTTCTTTAGTAGCTTGCTAGCTCCATTAGGAGCACATGTACCATCATAAATATTGAGCATTGCAAATATTGTTCGCTAGGGAAACCAACTTGATTCTAGAAATGCAAGGATTAATGGTTAGCCATGGCATAATTAACCTGCAATTACTTTGTGTTGCAAAAATGCAATGCACACACCAAATATGTTTTATTCTTTTAAAAAAGAAAAAAAAACTACTGCGGGAGGAATCTCGGATAAAATAGGGTTGGGGCGGGACTAGAACCTAGGTTATGGCCAATAAAGTTTTTCCATGTGATTTATTAAAGTAATTTTTTAAACTTTTACATTTAGATGATAAAAGGCTCTTTTGTTAGGTTGACTCATGAATAAAAAATTAGCATTTTCTTCTTAACATGGCAACTGCTACTATTTCATGGGAAAACCTTCATAGAGTGCAAACTTCTATTTTTTAAAATTCTGCAATATAACATTTTCCATCTGTTCATTCTTGGAATTCCAACTTATTTTCTCTTAGCTTTTATGTTGCTGCCGATAGTGCTTCTTCTAAATGCATTGTTGATTTCGACTACTTGATACTGTAGTATGCTATTTTGATTGTTTGTTCTTTCTGACACTGAAATTTGTTTTCAGGATTATATCAATAGATAGAAGTGCTTGATATTGACATGCAATGGCCTTGGTGTCAGATATCCTATGTGGCAGACTAACAAGTGATGGTTTCTTCAAGAACTTCTAAAACCATAGCCTATACTGGAGTTCCAGGATGTAGAAATAACATTTGCTGAGTTGAGCTAGGATAAAATACAAGAAGAAAGGTGATAAGATGCATACTATTACACCCCTTGTGCTTGATTTTTCTTTTTAAATTTTGCTGATTGGTAAATGCCAGCATCAACCCTGATTTTTATTGAACATTGTTGGAGAGCGAATAGGCAGGCAATTCATGTAGATCTACTTATATTGTGGCTGATACTGAAGTGATTGCGAATGTGAGCACTTGTGCTTCTGGATCTCCTAATAGTAATTTGTATACTCTTAGTTCATCTTTAATGCATGAGCTGCATTTTTCCTATTCATGTTCGTCCAAATTGTCATGAAATTCCATGCTTAAAACTACCTGCTAATTTGAGTGATTTAGACTCCAAAGAACTGAAAGCCATACAGGTAGACCAGTATACCATGCCGATGCCTGAATGGCTATATGATATCAGCATAATACCTATCTTACTGCCTTATGGAAGCAAATGTGCATAACTAAGCTCCGAAGGGAAATTATTTCTTCACTTTTTTCTTTTTTTCTATCTCTCGTTCTTTTATTTTTTTTGGGAGATGTTTTTTTGCCCTTTTTCATTTTCCTTACAGATTTTGAGTAATTTGGATCAAATAAAATCTTTGTTATACGATTTACTTGGTTCATTTTCTTGTCAATGTAGGATATGAGATGATGAGCAAGGAATCCATATGTTCTAAGACGTACCTAATACATGCAATCAAAAAAAAAAAAAATACCTGCTACATATTTGCTATAAGATGAAACCATTTTACAAAATGCATTAAAAAAAATGAAGTGAATATAATTCTTAATGCGACTTTTCCAACATAAGAGAACATGATCATATAAATATTTTCTCAAACTTTAAGAGGCACCTCTATATCTTGTGTAACATGGACAAGTTCATAATCTAATTAGACGACTTCACTCCACAATATCGATGGCTCGTTAACCATCAGATAGTCCAATTGCAGTATGATCACATATCAAGATACATAAAAAGCACATTTTGATGTTCAAGACCTTTTTTCCTCCCCATGCACACTAACTTGCATCTAAAACCAAACTTTTGTCCTGCTTGCAGTGCTTCCAAAGAAATATCCCAGAACCGCGTTAAGCATCCCCATCCCCGTATGTATTTTGGTGCATGAAAGTTGAATGTTGAAACACTATTTATATAAATTCTAAATCACACCAAGCAAGATGCAAAAATATACTGGAAAGAAACATTCGAGTCCAATAATACATCAAATGAGCACAAAATAATTGAAGCCAAGAAACCCCTCTCTTTTAGGGCCTGTATTTTTCTAGATAAATATTTTCTATGCAACATTTAAATAGAAAAATAAATTCATATTCTTTTGTGTATTAAAAAATAACTTCGCAATATACCACTTACTATTTTTTTTTGGAATAAGTTGGAAAGATGTATTCATATTTCTTACAATATCCTTTATTATATAATATTATAATATTATAATATTATATATTATTTTTGGTTTCGGAGTATTTTAGAAATAAAATAGAATATTATTTTACCGGTTGAATCATCTATCTATTTTTTAGATGGATATTTTTTTTTCTTATTTTATAAATAAATACTATTTATGAAAAAATAATTTATTTATTTAGAAAAGTATGAAT
>JAOXJJ010000914.1:6245330-6277811 GCA_025769935.1 Phoenix roebelenii
TCTCTAACAAATTTTCTAGCTAGGTGATAAAATTGGTTAAATAATTACTAATATTTATTTTTATTTATTTATTTATTTAGATCAGATTATTTACCACTCACTCATTATTTATTTATTTATTATTTTATTTTACTGAAATATAGAGGGGTTGCCGGCCATGGGTGGTGGCTCCCACCGTGGGCAGCCACGAGCTCCCAAAACAAAAAAAAGAAAAAAAAAGAAAAGGAAGAAGGAACAGAGGCAGCGACGTTGAGAGGAAGAAGAAGATAGAGAGGGAGAGGGAGAGGATGGGTGAGAGAGGAAGGGCAGGATGAGGGTTTTGGGGGAAAAAGTATGATTTAAATGGAGGTATTTTGGTCCAAAAATAACTTTCCGACAAAGCTGAAAATAGCATTTTCGAAAAGTTCCAAATTGGAGCTTCTCCCCAAAGCTATTTTCAGCTTTTCGTAAAAGCTGAAACAGCTTTCCAAAAATGTTACCAAACACCATTTTTTATCTAAAAGTACTTTTGGTGGGCCAGAATGCTTTTTGGCCCTCCAAAAGCTTCCCCAAACAGGCCCGTAGTCCGATATAAGTACTCAAGATCTCTTCTGCGAATAACCGATGTGGGACTAAATACATGCCCACACAGGTCCTTACATACTCTCTCTATTCAAGTCCTGATGTCTTCATATGGCTAAGAGTTCAAATCCATTCAAATCTAATCATAAGTACCACGATAGGCTCGTGGCCAGCCTTTATTAATCCATGCTGCTGTATCCCCTAGTTCACATAGGCTATGAGCCGGATTCGCTTTGATACTATTTGTCACAACCCAGGACCTTGCCCAAAACGCTAGATGGAAAGTATTTTTTTAGGTTTCTTAGTCCTATATAAGTACGCAAAATCTCTTCGGTGAATAATCGATATGAGATTAAACACACGCCCGCACGGGTTCTCATACTAACTATTGGGAGGAGCACAGACCCAATTTAATAAACCCATATGGCACCTTTTTTATTAGTCAATGCGGGACTATGACAATCTCTCCTTAATCTCAAGACACTCTCATCACGTTTGGCTCTTACTCGAGAGAGAGGGCCAAACTATGGCCGGGATCCTACTTAACCCTACTAGATCTTCCTTGATCTTGGTATCCCCGATAAAGGAGCTACATAACTAATAAAGATTGTGACGTACAATGGATTTGTTTCCGATATCACTTGTTATGGGACTCACAGTGTGCTAGTTTTCCTACTTACAACCTTTGTAATTTGAGATGGAGGATCTTTGAGAATGCTATAATTTTCCCGGTTTATATGCTTGGCTATATTGGCTTATGGGCAGCATAACCTTGGTAAGGTTCTTATCACATATACTTTTCTCCTTTATCAGATTTTTCTTAAGTATGCATACTTTATTGATTTTATACTCTATATTGCTCACAACAAGATTATGTGTCTTGGGAAAGGTGTAGCCATCAGATGCAAGTCTTAGCATTTTTCTACATAGCTCATTAAAGCGTGTGGTTCTTGACTATATGTCCTCCTGACGTTGAGTTACCCTCATAGCTACATCCATGCCTCCTCACCTTGTATTATTGGTTCAATGTTTAATATATAATGTGAGTCAATGAAATGATTTTTTAAGTTAATTAGGACTCCTAAGACATGAGCATGAAGAATGCCACTGAACTCAAACATTAGATAGCTACATGATTTTTTTTATCGGAGAGGACACATCTAATATCGTATGGCACTCTTTTCTCCTATTTTTCTTCAGAAGAATCGATCTTCATTAATTGATGGCGGCCATTCTTCACAACTTTCTCCCTGACATACAAGTTGGTCATTTTGAGTTGCTTCCCTACCACCTTAAATATGCTTCTAATGTATAGTTCTAGAGCATGTTTCTCAATTATATACTTAAACAATAGAGTCAGCAATTCAATATATTGTATAGAAGACCTCCTTATCCTCCCTATCATATCGGCTCCAAGACTGCCTTATATTAGGCAACAAATTTATAAGCATTCATATAACTGTCAACAAACTCTTTGAACAATGAGTAAATACTTTCACTGCTTGGGTTGTAGACATAAAAGTGAAGAATATGTGCCTAGTTGAGTTGTAGATATGGAAGTAAAGAGTATGTGCCTAAAGTAGGTAGGCATCTATTGTCATTGTATACTATACAAGTGGTCGAGGTAACCTTTGGTCTCTAAAGAGTGCTTTTTTGATTAAATCATCCCACCTAAGCTCAAATTGCTCTAGAGAAATACAAATACTATTTCAAAGTCAAGATTGTCCTAAGTCTATCCTTTGTTTTAAATAGGACAAACAGATGCCCCTTAATATTCTTCGTGATACGCCACTTGCAAAATCCATGCATGATGTTAGGGAACATTGGCTTGATTGCCTTTTCCATGGTTGGGTCATGATTGGTTAGGATACAATTTTGGTGCTTGCTATATGCTGCCTCTTGAAAAGTCTAGAAGACCCAAATCAATGATTAAATGCTCCCATCTCGTATTGGTGCACAATCAAATAAGGTGGACTGAAAATGATGGTCCATGCTGGTAAATGGTCCAAAATGCATACTGTACTTGTTAGTCATGTATATGATGAGGAATATGATCTAATCACTGAAGTACTAATAAGTCATTTTGGATCTCCCATCAATCTAAAAAATTTTCTGTGCATTATCGTCGGTGTCTAATTGGATGGCATAAAAGAAAGTTGGATTCTCAACTTGCCAAGATCGAAAATAATTAATAATAATTGAGGATCAAGGATGAATAATTGTTTACAAAGGTCATATCTAAGGTTGCTTAGCTACTTTCTAGCAAAGCTTATGTTGCATATACCTCCATGCTTTTGTGAGATGGCACCCATGATCTGGTGGGTAAAAATATTTTACTCATGTAGGGTCCCTATAAATTTCTTTTCTTCTACACTAATCTTTCTATGGGATTGGAGGAAGCAAGATTTTGATGAGCTACTAATAAGTTCATGACTGTGATCATCATGAATTTTATGACCTCCCACTTATCGACTTCATTCTTCTTAATGTGCATTCTTTCTTTGCACCCAGTGCAAATGCTATGTGCCTCCTTGCATGGAGTTGCAGATTATGTACTAGCTTCTCCATTAACATGTCCCTTCATCTTTGGCTTGTACATCTTTTTTTTCACAACATGTATGCTCTTTCCTTGTGATTGCATTGTCCTTGGAAGATCGATAAGATGAACCCTTCTAGATGCCAAACCCTTTATGGTATGCATATTGATTATATGTTTCTGTTGCTTCTTCGGAACTATTGAACACCATGCCATGCCTTGGTGTGAGATTAGTGCCACAATCAAAAGATGGTTGGTTGCCTCCATTAGGAGGCAAAACAATACCTTCTTCTAGTTGAGTTGGCCAATCTACCTGATCATTAGACAAAGGTGGGTTGTTGAGCGATGCATAATATATAGACCACATTGCTTTCTCTATCTACAACATTGTTTGGTGTTCTGAAGATGGCTATCATGTCATCCTCATCCATACTTTCTGCTTCCATCTACAATATGGTTCTGTCTAAGTAGTGTTAATGAAGCCAATAATAGAATGCAGCATAATTAAGACTACAGACGAGCAGATTATATTCAATTACCATTAAATGAACCCTAGACCACTATCCTTAAATGTTATAAAATTTCCTAAGTTAAAATTACTAATGTCAAAGTTTCTATCCAAAACCCAACATAATATGCAGGGCTAGCCTGTATTGAGTATGTCATCTTTTAGTCACAGGGAGATTCATTATGCTTCCAATGATTTAGGAAAAGAATTGAACATGAAGTTCAAACAAATCTAAATTGACATGCTAGTAAAGCATGTTAACAATTGGAGAGAAGGAAATTAGAGAAATATGATAACAATACCTTGCCAATCAAACTAGCTCAGTGCACAAAGGATTTTCAAGCCATGCTCACTCATGGGAAAATAATAAGAGGAAAAAATAAGCACAACAAGCTTCCAATTGTAGAAATAGAACAACAAATTATAGTTTTGACAAGCTTAGTTGTTTAAGCATTTGAGCTTGTAAAATATCTGAGGTTAATATATTTGCTTGGTAAATGAGCTTTTTTACCTGTTGGTGGATTTGGGTCTAAGAGAACTCATAAAAAATATTGATATCCTCGGCATTGTTGTCGAACATGATGGAGGGATGTGGTGATGATAGAAAGTGAGTGGTGTTATGATCCTAGACTTTTTTGAAAAGTTTTCTTCTACTAGTTTTGGGCTTCCTTTAAGGACTTGAATATAAGGTAAGAAGAAATCAACTGCAGAACAAAGAAGAAGAGATTTCAAGAAAAATATATAGAGAGAAGAAAAGAAAAGGAAAGAAACGAGGGACACAATAATATGAGGAGTAAATCGTAATATATATAGGGAAAAGAATAAATCTAACATTAATATTAGTCCAATTTTCTCTCAATAATCTTTTTTTTTTCCTTTTTTTTCCTGAGAAGACCACAAATTAAGAAAAAGTTTTAAGGAAGGAGTTTACCTTTAAGATTGTGGTTCTTTTTGGTATCTTCAAAATTTTCAAAATCTTGCCATTATCATTGTTGGCCGGCCTACCATTGTAGTTAGTGGGGGCTTGAGGATCTTGACCAGGAAAAAAGTGGGAGTCATGGATCTCTAAAGAGAGGTACAATGAATGATACATAGGGAGGAGAGGAGAGATAGGAGATGGAGCAAAAATAGAAGACAAGAGAGAGGGGAGTGGAGTAGAGAAGAGAGAGAGAGAGGGGGGAGATAGCTATAGCTAGAATGGAGGTGGAGCAAAGAATAGGAGAGAGAAGAGGAAAGAGAGAGACATGGATTCCTTAAGAGAGATATAGAGAATGGTACACAGAAGACAGTAGCAAAAGAGAGAGGAAAAAGAATTAATTCATGGCAGATACAGCGGGCTCCCGAAGGAAGGAGTTTGATGGGATCAAGTTGGACATGGAGAGAGCATATGACCGGATGAGGTAGAGTTTTGTGACGCACTCGCTTGAGTCATTCGGCTTCCACCAGGTATGGATCAGATGAATCTTGGCCTACATCCAATCACCGGCCTTTGCCATCCTAGGAACGGCTCCCCCACCCGCTTCTTCGAGTCCTCGGTGGGGCTATGACAGGGGTATCCGTCGTCGCCACTGCTATTCACCATCGGTGGACGCTATTTCGAGAGCGCTTTGGCATGCCACAGAGACCTAGGAGTTGGAGGCATACTGCCCTACACCAGGTGCGACTCGAATCTCCCATTTACTTTTTGCTGATGACTGTCTGCTATTGGTCCGGACGACGAGGCGCTCGACACAAGTGATTCAGAGGATCCTAGGAGACTATCGTGAGGCCTCGGGGCATTGGGTCAACCTGACGAAGTCAGTCGTTCGTTTCAACCCGAAGATCAAGTCGCAGGTGAATACTTCCATTATAGAGGTCTTGGGTGTTAGGAAGCGGGAGGGTACCTTGATGTACCTAGGGATGTCAGTCACTAGGCGATGGCTATATAGGGGGAGTGTGTGTCTTGGGAGCAGAGTATCAGATGCAGACTGGAGGGGTTGGCAGGCGAGCTCTCTTTCCATAATGGGTAGGGTTATTCTAGTATGGTCTATTCTCAGCTCTATTCCGATATATCTCCTCTCCAATACCATCATACCCATGGCTCCGTTGAGGGCGATGGAGCGTCTTATCCGGAGCTTCCTTTAGAGTCAGCGAGAGGGAGGGAGAGGTGCGCACCTATTTTCTTGGGATGTGATCTGTCAACCGATGAGTGATGATGGCCTCGGGATCTACTCCTTGCTTGAGCAGCATGAGGTACTGCTACCAGATATGCAGCCAGGTTTCTCCTTGAGATGAATAGTTTGTTGGGCTCTTTGATGAGGGTTAAGTACAAAAAATTGGCAGGGACTCCCATCTTCTGCGCGGACCGCCACAATTCCTCCATTTGAAGAGAGATCTGCACTCGAAGCCCAGGGGCTCTGGAGGCGATCAGGTGGGAGGTTAGTGATGGGCAGGTAGTTGATCCTTGAGGATAGGTGGCTAACAACGATGCTGCTGAGTGGGTGGCCTAGTTTTCTCAATTTGGTGCAGCTGGCAGGATGCAGAGTCAATGATCTTCTTGTCCTAAGGGAGCGGAGGTGGGACATGGATCTTGTTTCGAAGGTTTTTAGGGAGGTACTGACTGAGCGAGTTCTGGCTATGCCGATTACCTCTGAGGAGAGGGTTGATAGGAAGGTTTGGAGCAGTTTCGGTAGACCGAGGGTGAGCACCTGGGACCTCCAAGGGCTGATGGTGAGGGCCCCAACGCGGCATATAAAGAGAACTAGGATCAGGTTGCCATGTTATTTAGAAGGTGGCTTGGGGGTGCCTACCGACTGGGGGTATGCTGGCGAGCAGAGGGATGAAGGTTTTTTTCCACATGTGAGGCTTGCCCAGCGATGGAGGAGACCATTTGCTATGCCCTCTTTTGCTATCTGTGCGGTCCAGGTTTGGCAGTGCACGGGACTTGTCCTTGACGTCGGGCGGGGCAGGTCCCCAATGGAGGTTTTTCTCTTGCAACTGCGAGCGTCTGCGAGGAGGCCTGACATGGTGGAGTGGGGGGGGTCCGGGGTGCCTATTTGGCCTACCATACTTGACTAGATAGGAACGCTCGGGTCTTCGAAGACAGGTGGTTACATCCAAGGGTGGCGGCGACCAGAGCCTTGCTTTATGCGTCGGAGTTCATCAGCAATGTACTATCCTATTCCCCTGGGACGGCTAGAGATATCCGGGTCTCTCATTCAGCCGAGTCAGCGATCAGGTTTGTCTATGTTTCCTGGGAGTTCCAACCCCCTTGCTCTCTCAAGGTGAATTTTGATGGCAGTGTTGTTAAGCGAGGCACGAGGCTGGGGTGTGGTCATATCATTAGAGTTCACCACTTCAGGTTTGTGGTGACTGGCGGTTGATGGATGTTCGATACCTCTATTATTGGAGCGGAGCTGCGGGCGACGTGGGAGGGGCTCTGCTTCGCAAGGCGTACTTTGGGTATGGAGTACATCCACATGGAAGGTGACTCGGCCGTGGTGAACGAGGAGATCTGCGGACAACTTTTCGAGTCGGATGGGCCGTCCTTGCTTTGTGACATACGACGGATGGCAGGGGACTATGGCTCCTTCAGGGCCACGCATGTGTATCAAGAGGCTAACACAGCTATTAACTGGATGGCCTCTTATGCGGCGTAGCACTAGGAGGATTTTCTTTGGGTGAATCAGGTGGATGTTCCCTACTCGCCTAACCAACTTCTTTTTTATGATTTTCTTAGCTATACTCATCTACGTTTGGTGTGAGGAGTTGGTGTACCAAAAAAAATGAGAAAGAGAGAGGGAAAAGGAGGAGGGCAATTAGAGGAGGGAAGGCAAAGGGGGGGAGAGAGAGAGTTAATGTATAGTTGGAGAGAGACGTGCTTTCTGAGGTGACTACATTCACTCTTTTTTCTCTCGGTGATATGAGACAGTCGGTTTATAGTAAGGTTAATGTGTTGAGATCTACACCTTATCATATGGCTTAAAAGCTGGCTAGATCAAGTCTCAAATCTAGCCAGCTTGAGCCCAATTCACCATATGTATATATCTACATATGTATATAAGTGTGTACATATATATGCATATATATGTGTGTGTGTCTATGTACGCGTGAGTGTGTTTGTATAAATATACCAATGTATATAGGTATGTACACACAGATGCACACAAATATACATACATATATATGTGTATATGTAAGACTATATTTTACTATGTTATAACTATTAAAATTCATTGATTTTCAATTTAGATACACTTTAACCTATGTAAAATATGATAAATAAGTTAGTTTCTTAATTTAAATATTTTATAATATATTCTAGCATAATTGCATAATGGAAACCATTCTTTGTGTGTGTGCGCGCGCGCTTACTTGATATATAAGTTAGAGATTGTCCCAAAATATTTAATTTATGGTATTTAGTTATTTTGACCGGTAATGATTAAGATCGATAGGGTGGATTATTGATTCGAATTTTGAGACTAGTAGGTACCCTCCTTTGAGGATGCATTTTGTTATTTTTAATTTTTGAAGACAAAAAATATCAAATTAAGTTAGGGAGAGAAATTTTGTTCGATATTTATTGTTTTTGGGCATAAATTCGTACAATTATACTGCTATCGTTGAAAACTCCTAGGCCCCGTTCCGTGTCCGTCCAACCAAAGTACCAAACTCGCCCGAGAGTCGTAATTATTTTTTCTCTAAATAAATTCCTCATGGCCCAAACAGGAGGTTCATCGCTTAATAGATTTGCTTTTGTATCTGGCTTTTCATCAAACACATAACATGTGCAATATGTTCACTGACATTCTTAAACTTCCACCCTCTCCTCTGTCCCTCTGATCTCCCCATGAAACCCCAGCACCTCATTCCCAAGCCCTCCTCCTCCCCCTCTGCATCTCTCCCATGGATCTCTCCCCTCCAATACCTCAAACCACTGCCTCCCAAACCCTCCCCTCCACCTCCCTCTCCCCAGCCCTCCAAGCGCCCTTCCCGCTTCATCTCTCACCCCGACGCCGTCCGCCTCATCAACCGCCAGTCCGACCCCCAGCGCGCCCTCGACATCTTCAACTCCGCAGCCACCCAGCCCGGCTTCTCCCACAACCACGCCACCTACTCCGCCATCCTCCTCCGCCTCGCCCGCGCCCGCAAGTTCGTCGCCATCGACGCCCTCATCCGCCGCATGGCCCTCGAGCCCTGCCGCTTCCACGAGGCCGTCTTCCTCCGCCTCATGCCCCTCTTCTCCCGCGCCTCCCTCCCCGAGAAAACCCTCGACCTCTTCCACTCCATTGCCCCCATCGTCCGCAGTAAGCCCTCGCCGAAAGCCCTCGCCACCTGCCTCGACCTCCTCGTCGACTCCGGCCGCTTCGATCTCGCCCAGAAGCTCCTCTCCGATGCCAAAATCAAATTTTGCATCGAACCCAACACTTGCGTCTATAACATTCTCGTGAAGTGCCATTGTAAAGCTGGTGATCTCGATTCGGCGTTCAGAGTTCTCGAGATGATGAGGACATCGAAGTTGGCGCCTCCCAGTTTGATCACCTACTCCACCTTGATGGGTGGATTATGCAAAGAGGGGAAGCTCAAGGACGCGTTCCAGTTGTTCGAGGAAATGATTGAGAAGGAAAGGATTGTTCCTGATCCAGTGACGTACAATGTGCTGATTGATGGATTTTGCAGACACGGGCAGGTCGAGAAGGCGAGAGCGATAATGGCGTTTATGAGAAACAATGGTTGCGAGCCGAACATGTTCAATTACTCGACTTTGATGAATGGGTTCTGCAAGGAAGGGAACGTGGAGGAGGCAAAAGAGGTTTTTGAGGAGATGAAGAGGATCGGCTTGGAAGTTGATGCTGTGAGCTACACAACATTGATTGGTTGTCTTTGTAAAGAGGGAAGAGTTGATGAAGGAATTGAATTGGTCAAAGACATGAGGGAAAGTGGGTGTAAAGCTGATGTTGTTCCATATAATGTGGTTCTTGAAGGCTTGTGCAGGTACAGGAGGTTTGTGGAGGCGATGGACCTGCTTGAGAGCTTGCCTTATGGAGGTGTTCGGTTGAATGTGGCGAGCTACAGGATCGTGCTGAATTGCTTGTGTAATAGAGGGGAGATGGAGATGGCAGTGGGGTTGTTGGGTCTGATGCTTGGTAGAGGGTTTGTGCCTCACTTTGCGACATCGAACAAGTTGTTGGTTGGATTGTGTGAAACTGAAAGGATGGGGGATGCAACTATTGCATTGTATGCATTGGTGGAGATGGGATTTAGGCCAGAGATTGAAACATGGGCTCGGTTGGTTCAGTTGGTGTGCCGGGAGAGAAAACTCAAGAAGGTGTTTGAATTGATCAGCAAAATAATCATAGAAGATAAATTTTATGATCTTTGAAAGGTCTTCTTTGCTTTCCCATCATTTCTTTCCAGGGTAGAGAAATGATGGACTAAAAAGTGCGTGAATCTTTCGTGGAAAAAAAAGGAAAAAATGGGTTAGAAAAGATGAATGAAGTTTGGGAGAAAAAGAAACATGGGTTAACATGGTGAATGAGCTCGTGAATGATCAGGTTATTGGTCAAAGACAATGACCAAATTGATGAAAACTGAATATTCAGTTGAATTAATGGGTTGAGCTGCGATAATTGACTGCTGAAAATGGCTTGCATGGAAAAGATGCAATGGAGATCCGTGGAATAGGAGATGATGCTGATTAGCTACCACTTAGACATGATCTCCTTTCTCTGTGTTGCTCTATTGTGGGTTTGTTGTCTTCGGTTGTCGATATGATTTCATGGGAGGCTAGAGATTGGACAACTTCAGTTCAAGCTACCATGAAACTAAAATTTGGATGACTGTGGAAAATATTAGTAGCCAAAATTTGGATGAGTGTGAAAAAAAGCATCAATTTGATTATATGCCTTGTAGCATGGAGCTATCTCTAACCTCATTGCTCACATTGACCGAAGAAATCAGAGTTTGACAAAAGCATCATACATATCCTACAAAAATGAAATATCAGTTGCCTGGCTCCAGGATGGCACTTCCAGATATGTATTGATGTTGCGTGGGCTTTCACAGCCCTTTGGAAAGCGCAGGACTGCAGTCCCCACCTCATTTAGATGCAAGGGGAACTCTGAATCCTCTTTAATGTGTAATATTTCTGAGTAACCCTGGATTTGTAGTTCTAAGTTCCTTTCTCAAGAAAGGTTATAGTCAAGGAATTCTGTCAGCAGAAAAGAATGCTAACTAGCTGAATGATGACTTGGTTTGAAACTGTTTCAGTTTGAAAGGATTTCTCTACGTAGGCCAGAAGTGTTTGTTTTCGACCAGATAGTATTGCACTTAAAGCTGTAAAAATTCTCACTAATAATTGAAGGGATTGAGTTGTTTCCTCTAGGCTGGCTCAAATGAGATTTCTACATCATGGGTTGGAAGTTGCAACCACAAGAACATTTTCATGAGCTTCTCTTATGATTTGGTTCACAATGTGTTGCACAAAAACTTTCTTTTTCCCCGCAAGTACAGATGATGATGGCATAGCACATTCACAGTGAGAATGCTTTTCTCTTATAGAAAATTTCTAAAATTGGGGTATGGCAAGCTCTCAACATGTGATAGAACTGCAATTAATGTCTAAGACCAACGGTCCCAAAGTTTTGTTGGGTATGCTTTATGCTCATAATTCTATTGTGAGAAGGCCCTGCTGTTAGTAAGGTGGCCCTTAAAACACTAATTTTGGTGTGGATTATTGAGGCACCAACATGGTTGGTGACAGAATCCTTCAAGCTAAATATTGTCATATTCTCTACATAGGCAAAGGTTATATTGGTTCGAAAAATTATATCCTACCTGGCATGCGCTATGTGGCTGTGCATACTACCAATGACAGCCGCTTGTTTTTGTGGGCTTCATTTATTGAGCGCTCATTTTGGTGTACTACTATAGAAACGAGCAGCTGTGATTGACGGTGTGCATGGCCACGTAGTGCATACTGTGTAGGATATAATTTCTCATATAAATTCTGTGCATAAATTCTGTGCATGCCCCTTTTTGAGACTATCGAACTTGAAGGAGAAAGGAAAACTATTTCAATGCATGGCATCTATCTATTATTGAACCTAATCTTCAGATAATCCATGAGACTTTGAAATGTGATTGCCCAACTCCATACTATTATGATGACTGATCTTAGACGTACACCCGTTTTTTACTTTTTGCTTTTGAGCGAGAGAAATAGGAAAAGACATCTCTCAAAGTTGAGAATGTTTTTATTATATTGCATGACAAACATGCTTTAGTAACTCGGAGATGCAACTCTTTTTATTTTTAGAGGAAACGTGACTCAAAAAATTACTTTGTTGGTGTACTATATTCTCATTGCTCCCTTTATTTGCATTGCAATTGTGCCACGAAGCAACATAAATAACGGAAGACTGTTGAGCAAAGTTTCTGAGTTACCATGACATTGCTTACTATATAAAAAACAAAAAATTGATTGCACTAGAAAACATGGTTAGTCATGGTAGGAAAATATTTTGGGTGCCTATTATGTAATTTAATCAACTAATCCATCATATTTGGTGACAGTCCTCTCTTACCTACGTTTCAAGGCATGTGAGAGAGATGAGAGTCCAAAAAGATCCAATTCTATGAGAGTAATCTTCGAAACGTAATATCTAATTTTATGAAGAAAAGCGAGAGTCTTGTTTACTTTGACTAGCACTATTTTTCATGTTCGGATCATATCTTTTGCACGAAAGAATGAGTGTATCTTCTTTGGCGACATCACCCATCGTGCTCCACATGGATCTTAAAGAACTCCTATTCTTCTGCCTATATAGATCTCGAAGCACACGATCCACACGATCCAATGGTGGATTTGCATGAAGGATGGTGCATCATTCTTTTATGCAAAAGATACAACCTTAACTCTTAGTAAGAACCACGTAGAATTTCATAACCAAGTCTGTTCTTCATGACAAAAAAATTAAAGACCTGGTGGCGGTTTTACTTAAACCTCTACCTGTAACTCTCCATTTCAGAAAGCATTTTAACATTCATCTGGTGAACTTCGACACTTTCAAGCAAAAGTAACAGCATTGAGAGATTGTATGCTGTTCATTCAAGTAATAGAAATGAATGAGTCATCAAGTCAAGCCTATATTCTTAAGTGAATCCTTTGACAGCTAAAAGGGCATTATATCTTTTGATAGGTCCATCGGTCTTAGCCTTGATTCCATAAATCCTCTTACAACCTATGTTTTCAAGAGGTGGATCGACAAGTTTGCACGTATTGATATTTTCTCAATGCCTGGATGTTCTTCAAATGTGGTTGCTGCTAGGGCGGATCTTAGGAGGCTTCTTGATAGGCTTGGGGCTCCTGAAGTGATAAAATGGAGGTCATATAGCAATTATAATCTGCAAACATTTGGAGGAGGCTTTCTTTTGGCTCATCATTCTCCAAGAAATTATAGTTAGAATATGCTGTGGTATGATCAAAATCCATTGACAGTCTACATGATCATTGCTTGCACTAGGGATGGCAGTTTGGACTTGGTATGAGGTAAAGA
This sequence comes from Phoenix roebelenii, assembly GCA_025769935.1. Taxonomy (NCBI): domain Eukaryota; kingdom Viridiplantae; phylum Streptophyta; class Magnoliopsida; order Arecales; family Arecaceae; genus Phoenix; species Phoenix roebelenii. The sequence goes on from JAOXJJ010000914.1 coordinate 6,258,475, forward strand.
CTGTTCTATGAAAGGGTCAATAAGTTATGAACTAGAAAAGTGTCGACAAGTTGATCAGGTATAGAGGATGATAAACAGGTATGAGGAAGGGGATAGAAGGGTGTTTTCTCCTATCTTCTCCCAATAGGTACCATAACAATATATTTTTAATTTTCAAGCAAAAGGATCATAGCATCAGTATCCTTTTTCTTGGATTCCATAGCCCAGAAATACGAACAATATTTTCTTGGTTAATTTATTACACTCTCTTTTAGGAAGAACGACAAAGCAAGTTGATCCAAAGGCTCTAAGTTCAGAATAATTAGGACCCAAAAAGAAATAGATGGCCAACTCTACCACCTGTCCAAGTTTGCTCCCCCGTCATGGCAACACAACCCAAAGAAGAAAAGTTGACATCAAGTCGAATTAATTGTCCAATAGAATTAAAGTTTATTAAACGTAATTGGACATAAAGTACATTAGGAAGTGGTAAGGCATGAGATGACTTAACAGAACCAATATGCCTGACTGACATAGTAGAACCATAAGCCGCATGTATAACAAGAGATACCATGTGGACATATATCCAGTTCCATATCGACCATATAATGAATAGGTCATGAAGATTTATACAGGACCAAAAAATTTAAATAATATTTTTTGACTAATATTTTTAGTGCAGGTTGTTACAAAAATTGATATGAATTAATGTTTGTAAATATAATGATTGAAATAACCTTTGTCTGTGGAGGTTGAGCGGAGGCTGCAGCAGTATTATTAACAATACTAGAGAATGCTGGTTTGACCATTTCTTAGATATATTCTTTAGTGAGATAAGTAGGGCTCTAGTACCATTCAATTAGGGTTGAGAGCCTTGGGCGCTGATACCATGAAAATAACAGCGAAAGGCAAAGAGGAAGTTGTGGAATTTCTTGATTAATCTCCTTGTATTGCAACCCATATATATTAAGGTATACTTGGGACGTACAAAATAGGTAGGTTTGTTGTGGAAAAGGCTAGATTTTTGTGGGGTATTCTCATATTTTACGCGTGCTGGGATATATAAGTCAATCATATGTGATAATTATGATAATTGTTCCTTTGGCTGGTCACCTATTCATCTACATGCCATAAATGTCCATTCACATTCAAAGTAGTAGCAAGTATATTCCATTCATAAATAATTGAGGAAAAGAATCTTGGAATTAAAGTATCCAACTTTTTTTTTTTCGGTGAAAAAAATCCATATACTTTATTTCAAAATCAAAATCAAAGACAAATTCCATTAATCTTTTCTCTCGAACATGTAGAATGTCACCAAAGTGCTATATTTCTCCTCATTTCAAATAAGTTTCTTTTAGTTGAAAAGTTATCTAGACATTTTCTTATTCATTATCACCTTAGAATGTCCAGGTACTATCCTTGTTTGGATAGCTTAGCTCAACTATATATTTCCTATTTTAAAATGGATCATAGCATTGTAATCTTTTTTTTTTTTAATCTTTCAGACTTGTCTCGAGTTAAGACCTAGCTTGCTTAGATAGAAAAGTTCACAAGTCGTCAAACTTTTAGGCATAACCTTTGAAGTTTCTTTGTCCCATCATATACTAAGTTATAATTCATAATCCAATAGATAAATATCTCATTCTTTATTTTTCCTGGGTTCAACAAAGAAATTTGAAAAAAAATGCTTAAGATCATCCATACTATCATCATTTGGTTTGTTAATTCTATATTAACAATTAGTAATTGACAACATATTAGTCACAATCCCTTCTGGCATTCTCCTACCCCCAGCTCCACCCAATTCTTAACTGCCCCATAAGATTGGTGTTCCAAATAATGACTTGAGAGAATTCATAGTAAACTCAAATTAGAATTATCACATAAAATTATTATTAGAGATAGTAGTTATTATACCATTATAATAACTATTATAGTACTTAATTTTAGGTATCTTATTAGCATTTGCATGCGCATTGAATTTTTGAATGACTATTTATTCAATTAATTACTTTGCAGTAGTTGCCCAATGAATTTGATAACCATTATCCATTCTTTCCGCTACTTTTTTCGAGCAAAATAATCTATCCCTTTTACCATATATTGTTGACCATAGGGATGAGTAAAGCATAACCATTTATCAAAGAAGGGAAATAAGAGATATCAGAACCAAGGGGAAAGAAGAGAATAGGAGAAGGGAAGGGAGAATACAACAACTAGGGAAGAACAAAAACAAAGAGATACCCTTTTCACCATATTTATTAAGTATTTTTACTTATATCTATATCTTTCCTACTATTCATCCAACTTTAGTGACACTTTTAAATTTAAATACCATCGGATTTTTTTTTTGTGAATATCTTTTTATTTTATCCTTCCCAACCACTAAGATTCCCACCCAATCCATCAACTAGCCCTCTCTTGATTTCATAATGCTCTTAACTAGCATCTTCAAATTATTGTACTTATTTCCATCTCGTATTCAGTTAGGAAGTCTTTATCTTCTCATCCTTCTATCTACTTAGAGACCAAAATAATAATTTTATTTTTTGCATATATACCCTCCAAAATATATAAAATTATATGAATATTCTTGTAAAATTGCTATTTGCATGTATACCCTCATAAAACACTTATTTTGTATGTATACCCTTCATGTACTTTCTTTTTATAAACGTACCCATACCATCTAACGTCGTTAAAAAATAAACAATTTAAAATTTAAATGACTAAAATACTCTTATGGGCATACATACAAAAAAAACTTTATATGGATAGACATGCAAATAGCAATTTTGTGAGGACATGTAATTATGCATATTTAGGAGGGTATGTACTTAAAAAAATTCAATAAACAATAATCAAAATCCAGTAAAGATAATCATTAATAAAAAAGATAACAAAAAAAATAAAATCATATTAATATCAACTCTTATAGAATAAGTCATATTTCTTTTGTGAAATTCTTACCTAAAAAACAAATAATAACTCAACATTTACAAATCACTAAAAAATATTTTACTGATCTAAGCATCCTATAATTAATTTAAATTCGATATGCTTTAATCTTTTAAAAATAATGGTGAATATATAGATGTCATAGATTCAATAATGATAATTATATCAAAATCAAATAAAGAATAGTATTACCAAAATGATCACCTAATATTTCAATTTGATTGAGTCAAGATCTTAAAAAAAAAAATTGATAATGTGATTCGATATTTTTTTTACTTGCCAATCCAACTGAATTATAGCAAATTTCAGTCGAGTTTTAATTTTTTTAATAGATTTTTTGAATGTGTACCCTTTTAAATATGAAATCTTACACGAATAGTTTTGTAAAGTTGCTATTTACCTTTATAACTTTTTTTTACATATCTACCCATAAGGGTATTTTAGTTATTTTAATTTTAATCCGTCTATTTTTTAATGATGTTAAATGATGTGGGTACATATAATATATATATGGATTTTTTGCGTACATACCCTCTTAAACAGTGGAATTTGCTTAAATATCCTTCCAAAATTGATATTTGCATGTATACCCTTATCAAATACTTGTTTTGTTTGTATACCCATGCCATCTAACGTCGTTAAGAATACCATCAATGAGTAAACATGCAAAAAGGAACATTTATAAGGGTATACATAAAAATAGTAATTTTGAAGGATATTCATGCAAGGTTTAAAATTAAAATGATAAGAATACCATCAATGAGTAAACATGCAAAAAGGAACATTTATAAGGGTATACATAAAAATAGTAATTTTGAAGGGTATTCATGCAATTTCATATATTTGCGTAAATATCCTTCCAAAATTGATATTTGCATGTATACCCTTATCAAATACTTATTTTGTTTGTATACCCATGCCATCTAACGTCGTTAAGAATACCATCAATGAGTAAACATGCAAAAAGGAACATTTATAAGGGTATACATAAAAATAGTAATTTTGAAGGATATTCATGCAAGGTTTAAAATTAAAATGATAAGAATACCATCAATGAGTAAACATGCAAAAAGGAACATTTATAAGGGTATACATAAAAATAGTAATTTTGAAGGGTATTCATGCAATTTCATATATTTAGGAGGGTATACACGCAAAACAATTCTTAGATTTTTGCATAAATATCTTTCTAAATATTAAAATTTGTACGAATGCCTTCCAAATTGATATTTACTTGCTTGCTCTCACAAAACACTATTTTTGTATGAATACTTTTGACATAACAATTCAGCTAACATAATTAGCCAAAATTATATTTATTTAAATTAAAAATTAATTAAAATTATGAAAGTACCTTTTTATTTCTAAAGTGGGAACAAGTTAACAAATCTCATTGAAAGCTAAAACAAGTTGAAATAGAAAAAAATAAAATATTTTTTTTATATAAACCCTCATAAATATTGCATGAATACCCTCACAAAGTATTATTTGTATATATACCCTTATCAAATATTTTTTTTGCACATCTACCTATTAAGGATATTTCAGTCATTTTTAATTTTAAACCGCTAATTTCTTAATGGCCTTAAATGGGATGGGCATATATGCAAGAAAAAAAAATGAAGGGTATATACGTAAAACAAGTATTTTATAAGGGTATACATGCAAATATCAATTTTGGAAGGGTATTCATACAAATTTTAATATTTGGAAGGATATGTATGCAAAAAAAACGCTATATATATAATAATAATAATTTTATGAGAATATTTTTGCAACTTGATATATTTAAAAGAATACATATAAAAAAACTAAAAAATAAAAAATCAAACGCTTCCTCCCCTCGCGGGGCCGCTAACGATTCTCTCCTCCCATATAGTAAAAAAGAGTTCCCATCGCGCTCGCGGCCACAACCGAGAATCAAAGGAGTGGAACAAATTCCTAAAGATACCACCTTTTTCTTCTCCTCTTCTTGTCTATCGCTTGTACTAATGGAGTTCGAGGAGGAGCCAGTAGGCAGAGCGCTACGACGAGATCGTCGGGTTCATAGATAAGATGGTGCCCAGGATGCCGTCCTTGGGGGAGATCATGGTGGAGGACCACAATCTCTTCTCCATCGCCTACAAGAACCTCGTCGGCTCCCGCCGTGTCGCATGGCGGATCATCTTCACCATCGAGTGTTGAAGAAGACCTTTTCAAACTTACCAAGTCATCAGCAAAGGAGAAGTCGCATGATCCTAGGCCTGCATAGAATGGTTCAAATTCTTGTTGTAACTTCCTACTTAAATGTAGTAGTTTAGTTAGACACAAAGTCTATATATCTGTATATGCTAAGTAATTTAACGAAGAATTGAGATTCAAATCCATTCTTCTCATTCTTAAATTTTTAACATGGTATCAGATTAGCCATCCAACCAACGTCAAAAAACTGTATTCTCTTTCTTCCACCTCACATACAACAAACACCACCTTCTCTGTCTTCAACCCATCCTCCTCAATCAACATAACCAAACTCACCTGAAATAATTATCCCATATGGAAGGCTCAGATGCTTCCCTATCTTAAAGGCTAGGAGGTCTTTGGATATGTTGATGGAATTGTGAAGCAACCTCGAGCAGAAATTGCTTCAGTTGACGGTACTACCTCTCCAAACCCTCTTAGCATGCGGTAATGGTCCAAACAGGACAACCTGATCTTGAGTACCATCAACTCCTCCCTCTTAGATAAGGTCTTAGCATAAGTATATCAAGTCACCACCTCTCGACGAGTCTGGCTTGTACTTGAAAGCTGTTTTGCATCTCAATCTCGTGCAAAAATAGTCTAAGTTCGCTCACAACTCGCCACAACTAGAAAAGGTACCATGACTGCCACAGAGTATTTCATGTTTATCAAAAGACTAACAGATGATTTAGCTATTGCTTGCCAAAACTTGAACAAGGATAATATCATCACCGATGTTCTTGCTGGGCTCGGGTTTGAGTATGATTCATTGGTGGCTATGGTGACTTCACGTGAGTATATCACACTTGAGGAGGTCAACTCTCTTCTCCTCACTATGTAAGCAAGAATTTTGCACAACAATCAACCAATCTCAATCCCTGGAGCTACTACTAATGTTGCAACAAAGCAGCAGCAACACCACAATGGTGGACGAGGCCGTGGCAACGACAATCATCGAGGACGGAGGCGCATTGATTATGGAAAAGGCTGCGGAAACTACAGAACAATACCAACCGCAGCAACAATTAAGGCACTGGATCATCACTCTGGTGCCAATTATGTGAAAAACCAGGCCATACAATCCACAAATGCTTCCAATAGTTTGATATTACTTATCAACCTCCCTCTTCCCATAATCCACAGGCAATGGTGGCTACAACTCCATAGTTCAGTGACACGGACTGACATCCCGACTCAGGAGCCACACACCACCTGACCTCTGATCTAAACAACCTCAACTTGAGGAATGATGAGTACAATGGAACCGATCAAATTCAAGTTGGGAATGGAATAGGTTTGAAAATTACACATAGTGGCTCAGCTACATTAAACACTCTATCTCGCTCATTTTCCCTTAACCAAATCTTACTTGTCCGTGACATTCAAAAGAATTTGTTTTTTGTTCAAAAATTTTCTAAAGATGACAATGTCTTTTTTGAATTTCATGATGCCTACTTCCTCATAAAGGAGTACTCGGGGAGCATCCAGCATAGAGGCCACCTCAAAGACGGTCTATATTGCTTTTCTCAACCTTTCAAGCAGTTTTTACCATCAGCTTTTATTGATGCTCGTTTATCCACTTCGGATTGGCATCATAGACTTGGCCATGCTTCTTTTCCTATGGTACAACATGTTCATTCTATAATAAAATTCTAGTTGCTACAAATAAAAGACAAGCTGTTTGTTCTGACTGTCAAATGACGAAAAGCCATAATTTGCCCTTTTCTAACTCTAGTTTTACTGCTTCTAGGCCTCTTGAATTGCTCTACTCAGATGTTGGGGGCCTTCAGCTGTTTTATCTACATATGGATTGAAATATTACGTATGTTTTCATGCCCTCACACACATGAACAGATGGGTTCAGTAGAAAGGCGTCATCGCCAAATTGTTGAAATGGGCTTGGCTCTCCTTGCTTATTCCAACCTTCCAAAATCATTTTGGAAAGAAGCTTTTCTTACTGCAACCTATATTATCAATAGACTTTCAACCAAAACTTTAAACCACAAATCACCTTTTGAAATGACTTATAAAAAGAAACCAAATTATGATTTCATGCATGTGTTTGGGTGCACATGTTGGCTAAACTTAAGACTGTATAATCGTCACAAAATCGACTTTCCATCCAAAACCTGCATTTTTATAGGCTATAGCATTTGTCATCAGGGCTACAAGTGCCTTGATCTAGCAACTGGAAAGGTATTTGTTTCAAGACATGTCTTCAATGAAACCTTCTTCCCACATACAAAAACTCCTAAACCAAACCAACCACAAAATACTCTAATAACCTTACCATCTAATCTTTTAGCCAATCCTATCTCCTCGGCTGCTAGTTCTTCTCATGCAGGTCATTCAAATGCTCAATCTGTTCCACAACTCCCACTTGAAAATGGCTCGGATTCCCTTCAGCATCATCAATCAGACAGACCTTCAGGAGGCCAGTACACTCCCGTGATGGGTCTCGTGTCCCTGCCTACTGCTACTACCTGGTTAAGCCAACAAGATCCCCCTCAAACATATCATATGACAACCCGCTCGAAGACCAATTCTCTAAAGCCGAAAGTTTCAGGAGATGACACCATTCGGTGTCCACTACCGAAAGCTTTACTTGCAACTGTAAGTTCTCCTCTACTTGAACCATCAAACTTCACTGAAGCTGTCAAATATCCAGAATGGAGAGTGCTATAAATCCAGAATTTGATGCCTGGATTCGAAACCAAACATGGACTCTTGTTCCTCCTAAACCCATTGTCAACTTAGTTGGTTGCAAATGGGTTTTTCGCATAAAGAGACTTGAAGATGGAAGAATTGAATGCTTTAAAGCAAGGCTGGTTGCTAAGGGTTATCATTAGCAAGAGGGTGTCGATTTTAATGAAACTTTCAGTCCTGTTGTGAAGCCAGCAACAATCAGACTTGTATTATCTATTGCACTAACTCGCACCTGGTGTTTGAAGCAAATCGACATTCAAAATGCATTCTTGCATGGAGTTTTAAATGAAGAAGTATATATGAGCCAGCTACCTAGCTTTGTGCATCCTGATTATCCTCATTATCTATGTCGATTGAAGAAGAGTTTGTATAGGCTCCGCCAAGCTCCGAGAGCTTGATTCTCTCGGCTTACTCGTGGATTGTTAAGTATTGGCTTTGTTGCATTAAAGGCAAACACTTCACTGCATGTCCTTCTTCAGGGAGACATGCATGTCTTTTTCCTCATTTATGTTGATGACATAATAATTACAGGTTCGCATGAGAAGATAATTAATCAAATCATTTCTTCTCTCGCTGCTGCATTTCCTGTTAAAAACCTTGGCAACTTGAAATTTTTTCTTGGAGTGGAGATATTGCGCACAGACTACAGGATTTTTCTCAACCAAAGGCGTTACATTGTTGAGCTCCTAAAGAAAGCTGCTCTTGATAAGGTCAAACCGGTTGCTACTCCAATGGCTTCAAATTGTCATCTCTCAAAATTTGAAGGTGCCGATTTCAATAATCCAAACTTGTAGGAAATATTGTTGGAGGTCTTCAGTATTTGGCTTTTACAAGACCAGATATTGCCTACGCCATCCACAAAGTCAACAATATATGCATTGTCCAAAGGAGTCATACTGGCAAGCAGGCAAAAGAATATTGAGATACTTAAAGCATTCGATTTCAAAGGGGTTATATCCGTCATCACACTCTAAAAACACCTTACAAGCATTTTCAGATGCAGATTGGGCATCTGACGTACAGAGATGATAGACGATCGGTAGGAGTTTATTGTGTGTTCCATGGAAATAACATGATCAGCTGGACTTGTAAACAACAGCCTACAGTTGCACGAAGCAGTACAGAGGCAGAATACAAAGCACTCTCAAACACTGCAGCTGAGATGCATTGGCTACAATAGTTATGTAACAACCCAGGACTTCACCCAAAATGGCTAGCCGGAAGTTATTATTTGCGTTCATTGATCCTGTATAAGTAGTTAAGTACCCAAGATCTACCTAGCGAATAACCGATGTGGGACTAAACATACGCCCGCACGGATCCTCACTTACTCCCCCGTTCAAGCCCTGACGTCCTCGTCAGGCTAAGGGTTTATATCTATTCAAATCTAATTACAAACACCACGATTGGCCCGTGGTCAGCCCCAATGGATCCGTACTGCAGTGTCCCCTAGTCCACATAGGTTATGGACCGGGTCCGCTCTGATACCATTTGTAACAACCCAGAACCTCACCCAAAATGGCTAGTCGGAAGGTATTATTTGGGTTCCTTGATCCTGTATAAGTACCCAAGATCTACCCAGCGAATAACTGATGTGGGACTAAACATACGTCCGCACGGGTCCTCACATACTTCCCCCGTTTAAGCCCTGACATTCTCGTTAGGCTAAGGGTTCATATCTATTCAAATCTAATCACAAACACCACGATTAGCTCATGGTCAGCCCCAACGGATCCCTGCTGCAGTGTCCCCTAGTCCACATAGGTTATGGGCCGGGTCCACTCTGATACCATTTGTAACAACCTAGGACCTCACCCAAAATGGTTAGCCGGAAGTTATTATTTGGGTTCATTGATCCTGTATAAATACCCAAGATCTACTCAGCGAATAACTGATGTAGGACTAAACATACGTCCGCACAGATCCTCATATACTCCCTCCGTTCAAGCCCTGATGTCCTCGTCAGACTAAGGATTAATATCTATTCAAATCTAATCACAAACACCACGATTGGCCCGTGGTCGGCCTTAATGGATCCGTACTGCAGTGTCCCCTAGTCCACATAGGTTATAGGCCGGGTCCGCTCTGATACCATTTGTAACAACCCAAGACCTCACCAAAAATGGCTAGCTGGAAGGTATTATTTGGTTTCCTTGATCCTGTATAAGTACCTAAGATCTACCCAGCGAATAACCGATGTGGGACTAAACATACGCCCGCACGGGTTCTTACAAGTTACTCAAAGATTTGGGTGTTCTTTTATCAAGTTTACTTCGACCATAGTGTGATAATATTGGAGCAACATATCTATCATCAAATCCTGTTTTTCATTACAAAATATATCGAAATCCACGTTCATCATGTACGTAATCTTGCAGAAAAAGACATGGGTTTGCTTTATCTGATCCAAAGACCAGCTTGCTGACGTTCTAACAAAACCCCTCAGCTCAAGTAGATTCAAGCTACTCTTAAGTCTAATCTTCATGTTTAGGAGCTTCCCATGGGATTGCGGGGGCGTGTTGAGTAACATCTTTTCAAACTTGCCATGTCATCAGCAAAGGAGAATAGTTCAAATTCTACTTTGAAGCAGTTTAGTGAGACGCACAAAAAAAAAAAAAAAAAAAAAAAAAGAAAAAGAAAAAAGACGCAAAGTCCATATGTGTGTACATGCTGTGTAAGCAATTTAACGAAGAATTGAGATTCAAATCCATTCTTTTTTTTTTTTCTAATACGGGTCGATCATACCCGGCGTGAGGAGATAGATCCAATAAAGTCAAAAAATAGAATACTTCGGAGTGCCAAGGGCAGCTCTCCATCATCATATCATGAGGTACCTCCGGAGTGACAAGCTACAAACGCAGCTACCCAATCCGCAGCACCGTTATCTTCATGGTAAATATGCGTGGCCTGAAAGGCCCATTCATTCCTCGCCATGGCCCAAATGTCACGGAATAAAGGATGGTCACACCCGCCACCCCTTGGACCTTCCTGGATCCAGCTAATGACGGTGGCTGAATCACCCTCCAGGATTATAGACCTAGCTTGTAAGACATACCGGGCATAGCGAAAGCCCGCCCAAATTATACTCAGCTCCACACATGGAACCGAAGTATCAAATAACTGATTGCCACCAGTAGCCACGATCCTGGCAGATGGATCCCAAATAACAAAATTTGCACATTCTCTTGTACCACTATTCAGAATAGATCCATCAAAATTGACATTGAGGAAACTCGGATGTGGGTTCGACACCCATTCTTCTCATATTTAACGTCGAGCAGAAGGAGGGGGGCTGCGGGAACGAGGCCGATATCGCCTCGATCTGTGGTCGGGTTCTCGGCGTCCTCGACTCCCACCTCACCCGCTCCACTGGCTCCAGCGAGTCCAAGGTCTTTTATCTCAACATGAAGGGGGGCGCTCTGGCAGCGTATAATGCTGCTCAGGTTGTGCCTGTCTTTTGAGGCTTCAGGCTAGGGATCTCTTGGTTCGCGTACTTTGAAACCGCTCTTATCCCTCGTTTTTGTGGTTTATATTGTCTGAAGTGGGTATCTTTGGAAGAAAAGGATGATTTTTTTTCCACAAAAGAGCGTCTTTTTTTCCTTTTTCGTGTTAGGGTTTGGAGTTCTTGATTTGAAACCCGCTGAAAAATCTTATTTTAGGGGTTTTACTTCATTTCGAATCCCCATTGCTAGTGAAATGGATAAAATACCCCATAAAAATAGTTTTTTTATGAGAGATTAATGGTTTTTAACGTACAGATTGGTTTTTTTACTACTTATTGGAATTTAGGGTTTCTGGTTTTTGAACTCGAAATTTTTTTTCCCCTTTTGGTTTTTACTTTGCTTGAAGTACATAAAAAAATAAAAGTAGTCGAGTAATCAAAAATACTAATAAAAATAGCACTCTTGTGGGTGTTTGACCGCATGACCATTTTATCAGTGTAGGTTACATGGTGAATAGTAAGAGTAAATTTAAGGGCATGGTGAATTGGATTTTTCCATCTCGGCTTTTGATTCGTTGTTGATTCTCTGTGCCTTATCCGGGTTTTGGTTTTCTAGTTCTTGGTTATAATGCCTTTATCTGCTTAGAAATTCTCAAGGTAAAGTTGGCGTTTTGTGCTCACATTTCATTTTGTTTTCTTACATAAAAGTCACCTTCTTTTTCATGGGGGCACTTAATGGTTTTTAACTAATAAATCCACTTTGTTTGGTAGTTAGTTAACAGCCCTCACCCCTCTGTTATCATGTATGGGATGAATGGGTCAGGTGAATGCAGGGAGGCATGATGAGTAGCCAGATGATGAACTATATGTTTAACGTTAGGATTTCCATAGGTGTCTCTGGATTTCTCTCTCTTTTCTATAATCTTTTATATTTAGGATATTGCACTCGCGGTTCTTGCACCAATATATCCTCTAAGGCTGGGGCTGGCACTCAATTTCTCGGTGTTCTACTTTTGAGATTCTAAATTCATCAGAGAAGGCAAAACAGGTTGGGTTTTGCTATATCTTAATATATATTGGCTTGAAGAAATATATTATTTCTGCATTTGTTCTTTTTTTAAGCACATCTGTCGTAAATATCTGATTTACATTCCTAACATGCAGACATTGTTGTTTAATGATATTTTATATTCCACATTGCTTAGAAATATGCAATGCACATATTAGTTGATCAACAAATATCTAGAATAGTTTATGATGCAATATTTATATAAAATAAGGGACTTTATTTTTAGTATGAGTAGCGGAACTTAGCATGTTAATTTTGTGGTTTATAATGGACTTTTGTATTTCTACATCTCCTCTCTCTCTCTCTCTCTCTCTCTCTCCATGTTTCTTTGCTTGTGTGCGCACATGGAGGAGTGTGGCAAGTATTGGGACTGCAGATCATTGTACATGTTCTCTGCTGCCTATTGTCTAAAATTGATTTGACACTCACAACCTGTAACTTTGGGGATCAACACATAACATAAAATGAAAATAGGATTTAATATCAACTCACAGTGGCATCAAATGCAAAATAGTTTTAGATTTTGATCTAATAGCTGATGGATGTCAATATTTTAGAAGATGCAATCAGGTCCTTTTAGTACATGAATAAGATGGAACAAACCTGAACATGTCCCAATTATCCCACTTTGTTCCATTAGACAACCTTCTTTCTATTGGAATATATCATGGTTAAGGGTAAAAGTCTGATCTCAATGATGTTGACAGTCTACTTATTCCTCGTAACCCAAATAAGATTTTTCAACCAAAATGGTTGATTAAACTTGTTCAAACTTGTTCCTCCATTTTGGCATCAAAGTTATTCCACTTATATTCAATTCCCTTAGATAAAACTATTTCTAGAGCAAACAGGACCTTAGATCCTGTTTGGCATTGTTGTAGATGGTAGGGCTTTTATTTGTAGAGCTTTGGGAAGTAAAGTTCTCACTATTAGAGCTTTCGATAAAAAAATGCTTTTAGTAACAGAAAATAACAATAAAGATTATTATTGCACTTTCAACCATCTAACTGTTTGTACTGAAACTATTTTTGTAAAGTATTTTTGGTTTATAAATTATTTATATTGATACTTTAATCTCAATAATATAATAAATATAAAATTTTATATTTATTATAAAAATATAACACTATTTTATAATGTTATTATAATATAATAATATTACATAATATTATATTATTAGACTATTTATATAAAATATAATAATCATAACAACAATATAATATTATAATATTTTACTATATTATAATATATTATTATTATATTATACTATCAAAATTATTATTATAAAGTATTATTGATTTCAAAATTATTTTTTTAATTCTAATCTAAATAATATAATAAATAATATGATTATTTTTTATGAGTGATTACTAAGTAACAAAGAATACTATGAGGTTAACCCAAAATCCTTAATTGTATGATTACAATAATAAAATGACTAAAAATTAAATGATTATAGCAATAAAAGTATCTTAAATTATTTTTTTTCATAAAAACTCTATTGCGGTGACTCAAGCTTAGGTATCTCGAATAAGCTTTTTAAAAAATAGCTTCTCAACACACCTCAAGTAGAGCTTTTGCGCAAAAGTTCCAAGTTGGAGCTTTTCCTTAGTAGACTTTTTTTAGCTTTTGGAGAAGCAACAAGTTGTTTCAAAATTTTTACCGAATATTTCAAAATCATCCAAAAAGCTTTTGGTCTTATAAGAAGTGCTTTTTGGCTCTCCAAAAGCAATACCAAATAGGGTCTTAGTAATCAAATCCTCTGGTATACAATTTCTTTCAAGGTTCGCTGTATCGATACATACTATCCTCTAACGATATTGTATGATACTAGTATTGTATCAATACTCTGTATGGAGGCATATTAAGTGTTGTTATGTCGAATCGACCCATACTGTCACTTTACCAATATGGTATCAGTATAGGTACCGACATGGGTATTGCAAACCTTGATTCCTTTTCTATTCTTTTACTACCTTTACAAACATATTATGTTTTATTGCAGAGAATAGGACAACTGGAATGCATGGAAATATCCAGCTTGAAAAAATTATAGATACTTTAATTAACATTTTTTGAACCTTTTGTCATGACTCATCAGTATATTATATGTTGTCCAAGTTTTGAAATCTCTTGCCCTTGGTCGAAGAATATTTTAAACTATAGTATGTTTGGCAGGTGAACCTTGTGTTTTGTATATTAATATGTTTAATGGATTTATAGCATACTCGTTTCTTCAATAAGATAATTCCTTGACCAGAATATCCTTCTTATTACCTGTCTGCTTTGTGTAACTTATTACTTGAGTTTATTGTATTTAACCATAATTTTTTTTGTGCAAGTTCTTATTTCTTTGATTTCTGATTTAATTCATAATTTATAGCTGTGTTATGAGGACAATCATGCATTCTTTATACAAAACTATAGGATGTAAAATATGGTTAATTTATTTTATAAATAAGCAGATACTGCTTAGATACGACTTATTTGTCCTCATATAAGCATAAAAAATAATGTAGATGGTAGATATTTGCTACGTATGTATCCCCAGCATCTAGAAATAATAGAAAAAGAGATACATGCATCATGGGTATCATGTATCTCTTTGCTATTATTTCGAGATTCTGGTGGTTTGAAGGAAAGGTGTTCAGCAATTATGTCTTTTTCATTGCAAGGAGTAATCTGAAATGATCCAGAGTTGTTTACTAGCTTTGGTAATAAGCTGGTGTTAAAATTATGTAAGTTCATTAAATATTGTTTAATGAATTGTTGTTTCCACTTCCATATTGCATCTGAGCTGCTTTTTTTTTTTTGGATGGGTTGATGACTCATTTAAAATGAAGATATTGAAAATAATAATAAGTCAAAATGCTATCTTTATCACCAACAAAATAGTATAGCTATCTCTCACAGCCTAATTGGAAGTTCTGATCTCCTCAAAGTCCATCATAACTTTTCATTTTCAGAATGATCTAATTTCTCTCCTTCTATTGCATCATATTATGTATTTAAAAGAAAAAAAATATTCCAAACGTTCCATAAAATGCCAATCAGTATAAACTAGATTCCAAGCTGAAAGCCAAAACCTGACATTCATATCATATAATCTTTCTTTTCATCCAATGGAAGGAAAGGTTGAAATTTTGATCCTTATGATTTCTAGATATTTGTTGGTTTCTTGGATTCTTTTCAATGATTGCTTTCCAAAAGAATGCTCAAGCTTATGTAATATCTTGGTGTCCCACACCATTTCCTTTTAACAGAACTTTGTTCCTTTGTTGGAAGAAAATTATAGTATTACTTGATGTGAAAGAGGCCATTGATCTCTTGAACTATTGAAGCTATAATGTTTCAGGATGCTATTACCATGGATGAAGCTTTAGTTATCTGGGAGAGAGAAGTGGGGTTGATGTCACATGGTAGTATAGGATGATTGGAAGCAAATCAAATCTCCTCAAAGTATCTCCCATCTTCCCCTCTTCCACTCTCTGTTGTTCTTGGTCTTCTTTCTCATGCTTTGTTTTCCTTTTATTTCACTAAATTCTACATATAGGATACTATTTTGCAGGAAAATACCTACAACAATCTGTTATAATAGGGTGGAAATGGGTCAGGTCAGGTCAGGCTTGGGTCGGGTCATGTTAGGACAGCAGCATATAAAAAACCTTGACAATTCCTGACCTGACCTGGAATCAGGTCAAGACTCCTCAACCCATACCCAACCACAGGTTGACATCTATGACCTGAAATGATGCTCTGACCTAGCTTAATCTATTTTGCAAGGCTCAATCCCTAATAGACCCAACCTAACATATCAAATAAAATGTTTGCAATTCTTAAAGGCTCATTTTGAGTATTATTTAAACAATTAGTATTATGCAAAGGCCAACTGCTCAAAATATTCTTATCTCTGATCATGACTTAACCCTACATAAATTGTTCCAACCCAACCCGACCCAAATGGGGTCAGCTTAAGTTAAGTGCTGGATCAATTTTGCCACCTTATTTATGAATCTTCAATTTATGCATTTTCACTGACTTAAACATCTGCCAATGCAAAACCCATTAGCATTGGATCCTGTAGCTGCTGAAAGTTCCCTTTTAAAATGAATTATTTCCTGCATGTGTCGTATCAGATATTATTGCATTTTATCCTGTCCAGAATTTTCATATCCTAATGAGCTAGAAGCACTCAATTCTTGACCAACTAGCCATTGCACTTTTACCAAATGTACTATTTTTTAATTCTAGAAATAGTACCAAGAAGCTGTAAGTCTGATTAAAGGTCATTTTTTCTTTGTTTTTTTTCTTCTGTTTCTTGTTATGCTCCTGTCAACATGAAGAAATTATGCAGAACATAGCAATCCTGTGTGACCGTTATTCTCATCTTGACAGCATCTGCGTGCCTTTTATGTGAAGCCCCCATGACAGAAATCACATCAAGTTGATAATGGGGAATATAGATCTCCTCTCATAGTTTCTCTTGTTTATGCAAACCTTGAATTAATTTAACTACAATAGTTTTTTTGGGGCAATTAAATTATATTGTTTAGTAAGGTTTACACAAATTATTTAATGTCCTGGTGAGCAAATATCCTGGTTAGCATGGCGAGAGAATGTACAAACGCTAGAAATGTTCGATATTGATTAGATATAAGCAATGGAGAGAACAAGAGGACAATCACCCTGGTAAAAAATCAATTCTCATAGGAAGATGTGGTCAGTTTTGGGCATCTCATGCCTGCTGTGGTTAGAGCTCCATCTGTGAAAAGAAAGCGTTGCAATGAATAAACCTCGTCATATGTTATTAGACCTCCCCCATTCGAGTACCTTGGAATCACCTTGGAATCTATCCAATGAACATGAGGATGGATGATACAGTTCTAGGGTTTTGCAGCCCAAATTTTCATGTAAGTGACAATCAATCTTGAAGCTATACTTGGCATAATATTTGATAGAAATGCTATTTGTACGAGTATAAAATCAACATTTTGAAGAGCTCCAATTGGTATGAACTAGAGGGCAAGGAACAGTCTACTTTGCTAATGCAAGGTAAAAGAGGGCTGCTTATGTATGTGCATGCATCTATATATGCCAAGATGCTTACTTGTTGTGGATGTCACAGAGAGACACCAATAGGCCAATCCACAAAGATATTGGACAAGCGGTGATTGGAAGAGCCTGTTGAAACAAATTTTGCCATTTGACAATCAGCAGCTGCTCAATCTTAGGTTTCATAAACTGCTTAAGCAATGGATTACCGAGGAACCATATACTGAGCCATTTCATTATTTCGTCTTCACTGATTCAAAAGGGCATTGGTAATGCTGGGTTTGAAGTCACCTATCGAAGATGACATGATAGAGCTCAAACTTTAAACATCAAAAATGTATAATGTTACTGTATAATTTGAAGAGGAACATGGATGAATAAATGAGAATAAATAAGATGAATAGGTCTACTCATATTTACAAGCCATTGCTTCCTACATGGCATAGGGTGTAAGTTATTCATGTTTAGACTGAAACACCTATATATGATGATGCACCAAATCTCATGAAGGAAAATTGACAACAGTTTCTGAGTTGGTTGGTGCATTTTTCCAAATTGTCTCTGCCTTTTGGACGGCAGCAAGATATGCAGGTTTTGTTTGAAAGAATCATAACGAGAAGATATGTTCTGGTTCAAACTCTAGATGGTAGAAATGTCTCATGTAACTGAGCTAAGGAGAAAACGAGTGGTGGAATTCTAAAGAGATTAAATGAGTGCATGAAGTTTGAAGTAGTCTCATTTTATCCATTCAACTACAATATTACTTCTTGGATATCATAGATTAAGTTCTTATTGATGGTGCAATTCCCCAAATTCAGACAGGAAAATCTGGAATGTTCTGTAAGTTGGACTTTGTTCTTTATGGTGAGAATAATAGGATTTTGTCATTTGTGACAAGAATCCATCAAAATGGTAAGGTAAGGGATTGAACTGCATGGTTGCTTGATCAAATGATCATAAATTGGCAATGGGATAACAAAATGTTTAAGATCACTAAAAATGAACCCACTTAGTATTAGTGTTATTTTTGATATTTATTGCCTCTTGGGCAGAATTGGATAGACAATGTAATTCAGGATGTCAATAGGTCATTTCGGGTTTTTGTTGGTTTAGGAAAGAACCCTCTCAACTTGAAGCTGATGTATCTATAATTAGGTTATAGCTAATGGACATGAACCTGTCTCATTTATTACAGTCCAACATTTATAATTAGTCTTCCTTTTATCTTTATTTGTCTATTATCTTATCTTTTTTTTTTTTTTTTAAATAATCCCTAAACCTTATGATATGATAATTGGACTCTATTGGTTGCTTGATTTTTCCTCTGTTTCTTTATGTTCAAATGATCCTGTCCAAGGATAGATTGGTTGGCCTACCCCAATAAGACTTGTTAAGAGTAAGAGGTAAATCTGAACAATTATTCTAGAAAAAGGTTGTGGTGGCTACCATGGAGATTTGAGCCTCTAGCAATAAGCCATGGCCCTTCTCAATCTAATATGCCATGTAGGTCCATGTTGGCTCTGAACTAGGAGTAGAAAGGGTCCAAGTTAGGTTGGGTTTCCATGCAACCCAAGCTTGCTCAGATGATTCTTTCTTTTTTTTTTTGGGTGTGTTGGGGGCGGAGGGGGAGGGGCTTCAAGCCAAGCTCAACCCAAGCCCTTTTCTTTTTTTTGGCAGTGCCAGCATGAGCTCACTGAAGCCCAAACAGGCATTACTCAAATCAAGCCCAAGCTTAGCATAGGTTGGGATGGTAGCATCCGATACCAACAAGGTTCGCCGTACCGGTAGGTGTACTAGTTGCCTACCGGACCGGCACCGTTAAATTGATACTGAACCGAAACACTCTTCTCCCCGATGTCGGGGAGGAAGAAGAGAACGAGAGAGCGAGCGGGGGAGGGAGGGAGGGAG
>JAOXJJ010000914.1:6277911-6309940 GCA_025769935.1 Phoenix roebelenii
AGTATAGTATAGAGTAGAGGTTTATATATTTTGATGTATTATAAACCCTCAGTGTGTATGGTGTACAGTTATAGGCACAGATCCTGTTGTGGATATGGGTTTGACCATGAATAAAATGGGAACCAGATTTTTTTATGCAGATGGGGTGTGCCTGTGATAATGTATTGATTTATATTGTCCAAGTTTATTTTGTGACAGGATTATGTGATTGCAGCTCTGACAGGTAGATTGTGGTATGTGTGGATATTTTCTGACAGGTTAAAAATAGAACAAAGTAATCATTTTGTGCATATATCGTGCCAAAATTTTCAGGGATTTATGATGATTGATAGGAAGTAGGGTTCTACGTGGTGGCTGGTGGCCTTATGCCTACCCGCATCTTAGGACCGTTGTGGCGGCCTGCCGGATCAGGGCGGAGGTCGTGACACCTTTCTAACCTGCATGTCGGTTATCAAACTTTTCTAGCAAGGGATGCCAGTCAGTTCTTTTAAGTGTTGTAGAGTTAAAGAGAGGCCAAGGTAGTTGATAGGGAAATTACTTTGCGAGCAGTTCAGAATTTTGGCAAGTTGTTCACCTAGCACTTCATTTGAGCCTATATAAAAAACCATGCTCATACAGTAAGTTCAGTTTGAGACTGATGTAGCCTGAAATCCTGAAAGAATAATCTTCATATGTTGAACTTTCTAAGGAAGGTTTTGCGAAAAAACTCAATGTCTTCTCATATTGTGGCTCTTCACGTTCGGTCTCGATCCTATAATGATACTACTCAATGCCACTAGGGGATCGTTTGGTTCGCGAAAAGCATTTTTTCTCCAAGGAATATGATTCATGGGAAGCAGATTCTTAAGAAGAGGATGCCTGAAAAAGTACTTTTGGCATGTTTGGTTGACCATGAGAAAATGACAGATTTTCAGAGTGCTTATGTTTGATTGACCATCCACTTTCTTGGAAAAGTTATGTATAATTTCTATTATACCCTTAATGAAAATTGGGTTTTTAATGCCTCTTTAATGCTAAAGGGTCTTTTTGGGAAAAAATAATAATGGAGTGATTTCCGGCTCATGACAAAGTAACTTTCTTATGTTTCTAATGGGAAAAACTTTTCCATAAAATGTGGAAATCATATTCCAATAGTAATACAACTTTTTCATCTCTCTAATTTGAAAACTCCAACCAAATAAGAGGTATCTCATTACTTTTCCGTTGACCACACTTTCTCCCCTTCTTTTCCCGCGAATCAAACGAGCCCTAGATTGAGAATTCTAGTGAGAATATCCAATACGAGGACAAAGACAAAAGGGGATATAGGGTCTCCCTGCCTCAGTCCTCACTTGTATGGAATCCAATTTTCAGCTGGGCCATTTAGGAGAACAACTGCCTTGGCAGTGGAAAGGAAAGAATTCTCAATTCACTCTATCAAAGGTGTTTCCAGAGTCCAATTTGCGAAACAAACCTCCTTCCTTCAATCTTGGTAGTAAGAGATCGTTTCATGAGCATTGATGAAGCAGTCTAGGATGCGTCATTCCATAATGAAAGCTGATCGCATATGATCCAGTAGTCCAGGAAGAATCTTCATGAATCTTCTGGCTCATACTTTGATGATGATTCTGAAGGAGCAATTTAGTAGACTGACAAGGTGGTAATTTGAGGGGTGCTTTGAATCTTCTCTCTTGGGTATAAATGCATTATAGGAATGCTTGTAAAATCTGATAGGGAACCCGTCTAGCTCCGGTGCCTGTTGTTGGCCAAACTGAAGGTAACTTCTTTTATCTCTCCTCCCTTCAGGCACTGGACTCTTAATCTTTGCCTCCAGAATATTTCTTTGTTATGCACAATATCCATAAGCTTTAATTTAGCAAGACATCTTTGATGGTGTTGAGCAGAAGACAGGCCAGACATTCCTTCGGTCTTAGATATTGTTGTTTCATGAAAAAAAATTTAGAAACCTTTCAACAACAATCTCCGGTCGATTAATTTGTTATCCTTTGAATATCGATTTCAAATTTGGTAAAAAAGGTTTAGAAGGTACATCAATTTTGATACATTCCACCAGAATTGAATTTGTTTGCCATAAACATGTGTTGGAGGCAACGAAAGTAAAGTGGGATGAAAAGGATTTGATAGTTGTGAAGATAAACAGAACACTAGTAGAACGAATTTTTAGAATATTTTTCATTCAAAATGGGGGCTGAATACAATGATTCAAATACATTAGAGCTGCTGCATTTGTGCTTTTTCACTTCCCACCATGAGGCTACAATGAACTACTTATTTATAGTAGATAAGGATAAATCTAGAACATCATTCTAGCTGGTTCAACAAGTTCTAAAGTCTAGGAAATATAAAGAGCCATTCAAACTAGAGAACATGCAGTCAAAATATTTTCTGCACATTCTAGAAAATTACAAATTACTTCTTAACAACATGTTTGTCCAATTAACTTTTTCTTAATCGTAGGTGGGCTGTTTACTGCTGGTTAAAATTCTGTTTTCAGGTTCTTTGATCTAAATCGTGTCCTAGGACTTAAAATTCTATGTGACGAGCAATTGCATCCATAATCATATATCATTAATATGATTCCTGAGACTTTCCAAGAATTCATTCATGAACCATTATCATCTCTGCATGAATTCTTCATTGCGAAGGCAAGATTTTGAAGACCGAGAATAATTGCAAATCACTAAAAAGATTCATTGAATGAGCACGAGTTAGCATCTAAAACGATGTAACCAAATGAAATAAGAGTAAGGCCATAATAAGCTAAATACTAATCCTAAAAGCTATTAAAGAAAATGCAAAACGTACAAGATAAATAAGGCGCCGAAGCCTATTCGAGTTCTATGACATGTCCTCCATCTGATCACTTTTTCTACATTTATGAAGAAATTTAGACAGTTTTCACCATGAGAAACCATAACCAAGTAGTTATTTCTAGTGACAACTACTTTAGAATTTTTTTTTTTTTTTTACAACAGTGGGCTTCTTCTAAATAAAAAATCAGATCAAATATTAAAAATCTGTCGAACTTTTAACCATTACACAAGTTAAATATCTGTCAAACAGAAAAATTGGCTAGCTTTTAATGAGTTAACTCTTAAATGGCTATTCAAGTAATATAGCTAAATAAATAGATGGTCAGTATAACCAGTTCATGTAAGTTTTTCTCAATGAATGTTCTCTATCAGATTGACGACTAGAACTACTATGTGAGCCATCAGGAAAAATTTAAGAGCATAGTTGAGCAGAGACGCAGTGAAGGCCCAGTCTAGATCCGATCCACTCGATCGGCCCGACCTGAGGCCTAGCCCATGGAGAGGCCAAGCACTGAAGACTCCTAGAGGGAGTCTTCTTCTCCTTCGGAGACTCCTACTGGGAGTTGGAGTCCTAGGGTTGCCGAGACCCTAGGGCTCCTCTATAAAGAGAGAGCGCTCTCTCTCTAGAGCTCTCCATCCCAAGCAAATTCCATCCCCTTTCCCTCTCCTTATTTTTTTTTTGTTGAGTTCACGGCTACCTATTATTGTGCTTGTCGAAAATCGGGGCCGCCGGATGCCGCGAGAACTGAGGTAACACCCTGTCCTTCCTCCCCTTTTCTTCCTCTTCTTTACATGACTAGGAATCACGGCTACTGGCGGAGAAATCAGCCAAAAATCGATCAGCAAAAGAAGATCATATTTTGGCAAGTTTTTGTTCCCTTTTTCGACCATCGTTGCCATCGGCATTTGTCGTTGAGGGCCTTAGCCCTCCCCTGCATTGGCCCTTCGCCGGACCTCCCAATCATTGACGAGTGGATTAGGACTCGAGATCAACCAAGCCATGACCCCCTATTCGGCCCTATTTTTAGACTGATTGTTGTCGGCCGGCCGCTGCCACCGACTGCCCAACACTGCCCCCATCGCCTTCAGTTACAACCTACTGGACCTCGAATGGCTGCACTTTGAACCACCCACTTGCTTCCATGAAATAAGAAGAAAGAAAGAAAGAAGAGAATAGGAGGAGGAAAGGAAGTAAAGAGAGAGAGAGACATCCCTCTCCCTACTTTCTCTCTCCTCTCCCTACTTTCTCTCTCCTCTCTCTATTTTCTCTCTACTTTTTTTCTCTAGATGATCTATGGAACCCATCATCGGGTCCTATAGACCTGATCTACGAATTTGAGTTGACCTTCTGTAAAGGATCCTGATATGTTCTGGTGCCTGGATCGTCTACTGGATCGATCATCCGGCCTTATTAAGTATCCATTGAACCCACTGATGATGAATTATATTAAACGATCTTTGCCCTGATCGAGTCCATATCCTATGATTTATTGACAGAATTACTTAAGCCTGACCCATCCAGAATCGTCAAATGCTATCATCCAGCTAATCATTCCAGTTTCTTATTATTTTAATTCGATTAAAATCGTCAAACAGAAACTAATTTTGATTTTAATATTTTTAATAGGGTTAATTGAATTGCCTAGAGAAGTTTGATGGTCTAAGACGAAAGAGGTAAGTAAATTTTATACTCCATACTAGTTTTTGAATTTGTAAGTAAATCTTATACTCCTTACTAGTTTTCGAACTCGTAAGTAGATTTTGCGCTCTTTATTATTTTTTAAAAGATCATGTCTTCCGTGCATAAAATTTGCTTATAGAAATATCATGCTTTTCTTAAATTTATGGATCAACATATATGTTTTGAAAATCATTCTTTATTATAAAAAATAGTTTCATGAATGTTTTGATGAAAATAGCATTATTATGAAATATGAATCTGATCATGTCATTTAGTATTTTTTATGTATTTATATGTATATTTTACAAAAAAGATATAAGCTTTTTAAATGCTCTCAGATAGTTATGTATAATCCCTAGAATTGAAAAAATTGACACCCCGAGCTAGCATCCATACGAACACTTCTATGTTAACTCCATGGTTTCAACAGTTTACTATTTGATTTTGATGATAACAAATAAATGAATTTAGTTCATTATTATGATTATAGCAAATGAATAAAAATTAGAAATTGAAATTTCTTTTGAAGGCAGATGCTGAAATTCTAAATGTGTGTTAGTATTTTTGGCATAACATTTTATTGGAACACAATATTAATGTAATTTTTGTTGATCTAAAAAGAAGACTTATTTATCTAAAACTTTTATATTCAATAAATTTTCAAATTTGAATGTTAGCTATGAGTAATTGGGTTTGCAATCTATCTATCCATAGCTGTAATTTAGGTTGACATGCATATGTTTATTCTTTTAGCTGTAACCTTTCAACCAAATTTCCTTTTGAGGTGATTCTTATTAGGTTGGAAAGATAACTTAAAGGGCTACAAATTTGTCTCTAGACACTAAGTCAAATCTATTTTTTAATTTATCAAAAAGGTGCTACAAAATAGAGAATCTAATTTGATTCGAATCTGCCTACATTAAATGTGTTGAAAAAGGGTTTCCAAAGCTTCAAATTGTTTCAAATGAAAAAATAGCTTCTTAAGCCTATAAAAAGAGGTTCATACCTCATATTACAGCAAAAGAGTTTCATGGGATTTGAAGAAAAATCAAGAGAGTATTGTACTTACAAGTAAAAAGCCTTCCTTATTGAGAAATTGAGTGTAGTGCTTTCATTCTTATTATTTTAATTAAGTATTATAAAAGAGTTGTTGAACTCTTGTTAGCTTGAGTGATAGAAGAGATTGCTTGGGAGAATCATATTCTAGATAAATCAAAAAGTATTTGAGAGAGTAGATCAACCAAGGATTAGCTCGGATATCGCCAAGTGTAAAAGTTGCTTGCACCCGTAAGTCAAAGGTTTGTAAAGCTTTGGATAAGCATAGTAGATTAAATTTCAGAAAGAAGTTCCGGAGAGTGGATGTAGACTCATACGAAGACCAAACCACTATAAATCGTCGCGTATTATTTTTCTTCCCTTCACTCTTTATTTTTCCATACTTAGTTGCATATTTGTGATTATTATTTGCTATACTTGCTGTATCTAGTTTATTTAATTAGATTTAAAAACTTGAGAGAATTTGATTTTATTTCTGCAAAATTTTATAAAACCCAATTCACCTCCTTTCTTGGGTTTGCCACTTTGGGCCAACAATTGGTATCAGAACAAGGGCTTATTTATAGGCTTAACCGTCTTAGAGTAGATCATGGCAACCATAGTAGGAACCTCTCTTGCCAAAGATCAATCGACCAATAGACCATCTTTGTTTAGTGGTTTAAACTATAACTATTAGAAGGCTAGAATGAGAATATATGTTCAAGCTGTAGATTATGAATTATGGAAGGTCATTATAAATGGGCCTAAAATACCAACTAAGGTTGTAGAGAGAAAAATCAATACCAAGTCTGAAAATGAATGGGATGAAATTGATGTGAAACATATTCAAATGAGTGCTAATGTCATGAACTTGTTGTATTATGCATTAGATCCTAATGAGTTCAATAGAATTTCTATATGGGAAACGGCTAAAACAATATGTGATAGATTAGCAGTAACTCATGAAGGTACTAATCAAGTTAAATAGTCAAAAATTAGTATGCTTGTGCTTAGTTATGAACTCTTTAAGATGAATGCCGAAGAATCTATTTTCGGCATGTTTACTAGGTTTACCAATATTACTAATACTTTAAAATCTCTTGGTGAATCTTACACTAATGTTGAAATAGTGAGAAAGATTCTTAGGTCTTTGCCAAAAAGTTAGGAGCTAAAAGTCACCGCAATACAAGAGGCAAAAAATCTTACAAAGCTTAGCTTGGATGAGCTTTTGGCTTCTCTCATGCCCCATGAGCTATCCATGAGGCCGGAGCTGGACCCCCCAATTGCCGACGAGTGGATGGGGACTCGAGATCAATTGAGCCATGACCTGTTGTTTGGCCCTATTTTTGGGTTGGTTGTTACCGGTTGGCCACTGTCCCTGACCACCCGACATTGCCCCCACCGCCTTTGGCTACCACTTGCTGGACCTCGATCGCGATAGCCACCTTGAACCACCCACTTGCTTCCAAGAAAGAAGAAGAAAGAAAGAAGAAAGAAAGAAAGAATAGAAGAAGAAGAGGAGAGAGAGAGAGACAACCCTCTCTTATTTCTCTCTCTTTTTTTATCTCCTCTCTCTACTTTTTCTCTCCTCTCTCTATTCTCTCTACTTTTTCTCTCTAGATGATCTATGGAACCTAGCATCGGGTCTTGTTGACTTGACCTACGAATCCAAGTTGGCACTCTATAAAGGGTCTTGATCTTCTCTAGTGCATGGGTCACCTACTGCACTGATCATCCGGCCTTATCAAGTATCCATAGAACCCACTAATGATGAATTATATTGAACAATCTTTGCCCTGATTGAGTTAATGCCCCTATGATTTATTGACCGAATCACTCAAGCCTGACCCACCCAGAATCGTCGAACGCTATCATCCGGCTAATCATCCCTATTTCTTATTATTTTAATTCAAGTAAAATCATCAAACTAAAATTAATTTCACTTTGAATATTTTTAATAGGGTTAACCGAATTGTCTAGCGAAGTCTGGCGGTCTAAGTTGAAAGAGGTAAGAAAATTTTATACTCCCTACTATTTTTCAAACTTGTAAGTAAATCTTACACTCTCTACTAGTTTTTGAACTCATAAGTAGATCTTGCACTTCTTATTATCTTTTAAATAATCATGTCTTCCATGCATAAAATTTGCTTGTGGAAATATCATGCTTTTTTTAAATTTATGAATCAGCACATGTGATATAAACATCATACTTTATTATAAAAAATAGTTAAATAAATATTTTGATGAAAATAATTTTGTTATGATATATGAATCTGATTATTCCATTTAGTATTTTTCATCTTTTAATATATATGTTTTATGAAAAAGATATAAGCTTTCAGAAGCTCTCAGATAACTATGTATGATCTCTAGAATTAGAAAAATCGATATCCGGAGCTAGCATCCATATGAACACTGGGCCTGCCAATGGGTATAAAGTTGGCAGATGAATATGAATCTATGTTGATTACGAACATGAGCCCTATTAAGAGTATAAAGTGACTATAGCACGAATATTTGTGAGCAATGTTTTAAACTATGATATGGCTAAATGATGAAGAATGATTTACACATTCATTTGTGAAATACATTTGGAGCTATGTTTATGAAATATGAATGATTTATGCATGCATGATTGGCTTTATAACTTATTTTAATATATTGTACTATAAAATGCTTGATTTTGTAATATCTGTTATTTTCTTTAAATAATGTATTCACATGCAAAAAGTATATATATCTCTATTTTTTTTCTTTTTCGACAAATAGAGTCGATAGGAATGAAGGATGGTATAGGCTTGGAGTTCGTGTTAGCAAACTTGGCGATTTATATAGCAGAGTAGCACTTTAGTTTTTTAATTGATTATGAATTTATAGTCAATGATTTTCTGAATAGTAAGGATTATGGATTTAGTAAGAATGAAGGATTGTTCAGGTTTGGAGTTCACATTAGCAAGCTTAATGATCTATATAGTAGAGCAGAACTTTAGTTTTTTAGTTGATTGTGAATTTATAGTCAATGATTTTCTAAATATTGAGGATTATGGGTTTGGTATTTATGTTTGGATTTAGACACTCTGAATCATTATTGGTTGCATTTAATGGATAATGAAATAGAATTTCTATTTTATTCTATTATATATGAGATGGATTTGGAAGCTAAGTATAATATTGGCTTCATGTTATTATGGGTTGTACATGTCGGTAGTACGGAGATGTCATGCTTCGGATATGGAGCGTGACAAATATAGTATTAGAGCAATAGGTTTGATCATGGGTTAAGCTTAAAAGTCTAGTAATGGGTAGAACTTAAGTTTAGGTTTATGATTCATATGGTTAGGCATGTGGCGGGTATAGAAGAGTTAGTTTTGATCAGATCTGTATAGCGGAAGCATAGTGGAGTATTAGAAGAAGATTTAGTGCCCCCATTTGTTAAAGAATGAAGGTGGGTTAAATTTCAAGGATGAAACTCTTTAAGGGAGAAAGAATGTGAAGGCCCGATCTGGGCTCGATCCACTTGATCGACCCGACCTGAGGCCTGGGTCGCCTACTGGACCGATCATCCCGGCCCTGTTGAATGTCCTTATAACCTTCATTGATGAACCATGATTGATTAACCTTGGACCTAATCGAGTCCATGCCCTATGATTTATTGATCGAATTGCTCGGGCGTGACTTACCCAAAACTACATTACGTTCAGTCATGTCTTCTCATACTATTTTATTAAAGTCATTAATTTTGTTGTTAATATTTTAAATAGGTCTAGTGGAGCCACCTAGCAAAATCTAATGATCTAAGATGAAAGAGGTAAGTAAGTCTTATACTCCTTACTAATTTTCAAACTTACAAGTAGATTTTGCACTCCTTATTATCTTTTAAATGATCATTCTTCCGTGCATAAAATATGCTTATGGAAATATCATGCTTTTCTTAAAATTATGGATCAGCATATGTGTTATGAAAATTACGCTTTATTATGAAAAATAGTTTTATGAATGATTTGATGAAAATAACTTTATTATAAAATATGAATCTGATCATGTTATTTAGTATTTTTTATCGATTTATATGTATATTTTACGAAAAAGATATAAGCTTTCTAAAAGCTCTCAGATAGCTATGTATAATTCTTTGAATTGAAAAAATCGATACCTGGAGCTAACATCCATACGAAAACTAGCCTCGCCAATGGATATACAATTGGCATACAAATATGAATCTATGTCGATTACGAATACAAGCCCTATCACAAGTATAAAGTAAGCATAACACGAATATTTATGAGCAATATTTTAAACTATGATATAGCTAAATAGTAGAAGAATGATTTATATATATATTTGTAAAATAAACTTGGAGCTATGTTTATAAAATATGAATGATTTATGCATGCATGATTTGCCTTATGACTTATTTTATTATATTATACTATGAAATGCTTATTTTGAATTTTTCGTGATTTTTCTTAAATGATGCATTGAGATGGAAAAACTTATGCTTGATTTAGTAAGATAGTAAAAGATTTACTTACTGAGCTGTGTTGCTGATATATATCTATTTTTCTTTTTCTCTCTCCAAATAAATAGGATCAATAGGAATGAAAGATAGTCTAGGCTTGGAGTTCGCGCTAGCAAGCTTGACGATGTATATATCAAAGCAGAACTTTAGTTCTTCAGTTGATTATAAATTTATAATTAGTGATTTTCTGAATAGTAAGGATTATGACTTTGGTATTTAAGTTTAGATTTAGACGCTCTGAATCAATATTAGTTTTTATTTAATAAATAATAAAATTGGATTTCTATTTATTTTATTATATTTGAGATAGATTTGGTAGCTAAATATAATGTTAGCTTCGTGTTATCATGGGTAGTACCCCTCAGTCGCACAACCATGTCATGCTCCCACTACAACAAAATACATCTTTGCTGATGCTTTTTAAAACGTATACCGACACTTATAAGCGTCGGTAATTTCGACGCCAATGCTTTTAAAAATGTCACAAAAGCGTCGCCTATGTCAGAGTGGATTTTTTTTTTTACCGACGCTTTTGGAAAGCGACGGAAATAACAAAATTTTTTCCGACACTTTAAAGTGTCGATAATGGTTATTATAACGACACTTTAAAGCATCGTTACAGTTATTTTTTAAAAAAAATAAAAAGCTTAGTTACAAATTCTAATGACGCTTTAACGGGAGCTTTTATTTTCTATTTTTTTAGGAAGCAAAAAACCTGTATGTAGCTAAAAAGAACTCAATTCCATTCTCCATATTTTGCTTCTTCTAAAATTTGCACAATATAGGTAAAAAAATTAACAGAAAAGAACAACAAATGCCTCTATTATTAATATTTTTTTACAAGAAGCATATGCCCCATTTGATCTTTTACGAGATGCATATTTACAAATTCTTCCCCTCAAGAAAATATTCACCTCCTTCAGACGATCATAGTAAACAGGGAAAGAATTGTTGGGACCACCGGCTCCCAGCGCTGCAATCTCTTCTCAATCTTAAAGAATTTATCCACCAAAAAAGAAAAAAAAGAAATCAGAAAAGAATCAAGAAAAAAAAGAAAAAGAGAATGAAAGAAGGGGTTAGGGATCACTAACCAAATCCCTCATGGCTACGGAAGCCTCCACCAACCTCCCACCCTGAGATCCGCACCATGGCCAGCGCCTCCAGTCGCTCCTCCAACTCCCACCGCTAGCTCCAGATCTCCTCGGCGATCTCTCGGATCTCGCGGTCGAGGGGGCGGTCGGAGAGAAGGCGGAGGGCATTAGAGAGGGTGGCAGCGGCAGCATCAGCGCCGGAGGCGGCCTGGGAACAACGGGAGAAGATGTCGGTGAAGTCTTGGCGGTGGGCGAGGACGTTGTCGTGCACCTTGTCCTTGATGTGGAGCGATCGGATCTGGAGACAGTCAATGAGGAGACAGAGGTCGGGAGTGGAGAGAGGGGAGGACTCGTCGAGGTCCTGGACCAAGAGGAGATCCCTCACGTCGATGGAGCCCAAGAGGACGGCGGCAGGGGGAATGGGAAAAGAGATTTTGCTGGGGTTAGGGATTTTGGCCACCCGCGGGTTTTGGGGGGAGGATTTTGGCCGCCCGCGGGTTTTTTTTTTTGGGGGGGGGGGGTTTGGGAAAACCTATTTTTGCTGTAGTGTCCAGAATTGGAGTGTTATAGACACAATATAGTATAACATAATTCTATTACCATGAATGGGCATAGTTTATAGCTCAATAGATGTTCATGAAGCTAGCTGTACCACATGGTCATTACATTGCAAGATTCTAACCCATTATAACTCTAATACGAGCTTCTCTTCGTAGTCAAACTAGTTTACAAAATAAGATAGCTAGGAGTCCAAATTATTGATATGGCTAAATCTTGGGAAGGTTAAATCAGGTTTATACTAGACCTCAAAGCATTGCAACCTCATGCACTTACTCATAGACCCACTTGCATTTACTAACTACTAATGCAGTGAGTACGTTCCAGGAACTTACAGCTGCAGATGCATCACTTGATCCCACATGACTAGAAGATAAAATTCTACTGCAGCTTTAAAGTTTGAGCAGATGCAGTGAGACAAAGCGGGTTGCTTTAAATTCAAATGGCCAGAGTTGGCGCACTGCGTGCACCCACCAAAGGATACAGAGAGCTCTCAGGGAATATAGGAAAAGATGAAAGCAACACTTCAAAGTTCTTGATAAATACGACCAGTAAACTAATCCTCCACCTCCTTGTGAGCACATAAAAGAGCACTGCGTACGGTAAGAGGGCTCTGCACGGGGTCCTATTCTTTAATGAGATCGCCAGTGTGTCCATTCTGACCACCCAGTGACCTCACTAGAGCTTTGAGCACCACCTCATGTGAAATACCGTCCTAATCTGTCGAAGCTTTGATGCAAATATACGGCTTGATCAATTACCGGCGTCTCAAATTATCAACGAGCATGCAAGGTCGACATTGTATTTGCCATCATGAGAGTGTGGTGACCATTGTGATACATGAGACATGATGCAAATTGTTTCGAAACTTGAGGTGGAGAAGAGTAGCCTCAAGGATTTTGGTTGGCACAAAATCCGGCTCCATTTGAACTTCATGCACAAGATTCGGCACTGATATTGTGAGCCTGATTACCGATAGGTTATTAGGATAGCAGCAAGCCTAACTTCAACTTCATTGTATGCTTAAATGGGGCGGAGCAAATATAACATAGAAATATCATGATATGTTAATCAAGACCTCTCCAACACAAGCTCGATGTGAAACTAAATGTATACCCGTATGGGTTCTAGCACCTTTAATGTGTTCCATTTTACTAGTAATTGGCCAATTTCAAGCTCTTGCTCGGTCGATCTCGGTGGTGGTCCAAGCTAGACAAGGACGAAGCTAGAGGATGAGTGGCAGCGGCCGACAATCTTAATTAACCATAAGGATTTGGACAGGACCAGATCCATTAGTTTATGCTTAATCTATGGGTGCATATATATTTAAGACTATTGTTTAATTATATATGCAGTCTAAGTGAGCTCCTGGAAATTCTTTAAAAAGTGGGTTAAGCCGTGGAGACAAGGTTGCTCAGCGAGGATTGTGGAGACACACAAGCTGTGGCGGATGTCCTGGAGGCTTATTCATGGCGGACCATGGCATCGAGGGGCGTTGCACATGTGTATGGGGTGCCTAAAAAAAATAAATCAAAGACCACGCAGCTATCTATAACAATATGATGACTGGTGACTACTGGGATTTAAGATTTGGGAAAGAGTAACATAACATTTTCCTAAGCCATCTATCTATATATGCGTACTTATAAGGTTGATAGCCATAATTTATTGGTCGTTTCTTAGCCTTCTCTAGTTAAGGATACAGATCAGCGATGGTAGATGGCAGGGTAGGTCATAAAAAAATATGAAAGAAAGAGGTGGTTGACTTAAAGATTAATCATGCCTTGGCTGAGTTGCAATTTGAAGACAATCCCTAGAAAGTACAAAAGGAAAATTAAATGTTAAAAATATGAATTGAGTAGTCTTCTTGGGGAGGAAAAAAGGGCTTAGGAACGGAAGAAATCGTTGAACATGCTAGGACTTGGTCCTTTAGCACTGGATGCTATGTGGGATAAAGAAGAGTTATGCTTTATGCACACTCTAATTACTAAATTAGTAGTTGCTAAATAAGCAAAAGGAAGGGAATTCGTTATATACATCACAAACAGCGGAACTAGATTATGCCATCGTAGTGCAACTGCGTGCTCCCAATCGGGCATGTGTTGGTGTTGATAACTAATGTTTGTTCGCTTAAAGTTTAGAAAAGAGATTGATGATTTGCCGTGTAAAATTCAAAAAGTATGTTACATATAAAAGAGAAATTCTTTATGTTGTTTTCAACGATGTCGCAACATTGTTATCGCAATCACATCTAAATCTCCACAAAAGTCCTTCTAGTAGAAACTTGAGTAACTAAAAAATTCAAATCATGATGATATAAGGAGGTTCGTGCAACTTGAATCCATGCATTAGGAGGAACAATTCATACATCATATAAGAATAAAGACAACACAGGGACATACGTAAAAGGTAACATGCATGAAGGTGGAGATTATTTGATGATCACGTATAAATATGTTTGTTCATGGATTATACATGAATTTCATCAGAATCCTTGCTACATGCTTCATGTATGGCTCCATCCTTATGCAGATCGTCAATCACGTTTAGATCCATTTTACAAAACTTTTGCTTGAGCTAATGCTGTATAGTAGACTTTGGAACTAGATTTTAAAGGAAAATGCGATTAGTGTGCAACCCCCAACAACCACACCCCCACCAAACCCACCACAAAAAAAAAAGTACTTGTCCAACACAAACACAGCATTTGGTCTGTAGTAAGCCAAGAACACCTAAAATATGATTAACACATTGTAGACAAAAGAGTGTACAACATTATGTCCATTATCCTTCTTAGCAAACTATTCGCTCTAGTTTGTTATTTGATCCTATTAGGAGTAAAAGCAAAGTGGCCCATAGGTGTTCATGTGTTGTAATGTATTTTGTTGCATTGATCTACATGGTACAGGTGGACCGCATACAAGGTATATGTGATTCTAGGTTATATGCATGCCTGTGTATGTATATATGTATGCATGTGTTTATGTATATGCATATGACTTTTTTTGTATATGGCTGTGTGTGCATATGACATGTTCTATGTATTTATTTCTAGTTTTTTTTTCATTATGATCGCATATTTTCATTATTGTGAGTTAGAGATTTCATTATAATCCCATATAGAGACAAATATGCCTAGTTGAGCCTTACATTTATTTGGGTCCAGATCTAATTAAACATCGAGTGGGTGTTTATATAACGTTCAAATTATACTTGATGCTCTATATTGTGATTACATTTGAAAAGAGTTGTTTAGGGCATGTTTGATGTTGCTTCTGTTTTGTGAGAAGGAAGTTAGGTTTTTCAGCTTATTCTAAAAGTATTTTTCTGACATTCTTCTTGTAGAAATACTTCTTAGACAATATTACCAAACACATTGTTTTCAAAGAAAGATGTTTTTTTTTGTGCTTTAAAAGCCGCATAAATACATTTTTCAAAGCAATATCAGGCATAATATTGTTAGAATTCGAAGTGACTACCACTGTGGTTTGGCTCAAGCTGTTCATTTTCAGCCTTGGATGCATTGTTGCGCGTATAGCACGGGTGCACGCACGCGTGCGCCCACACACGAGGGAGGAGAGGTGAGAGGCCTGGTAGAGGCATGCACTGACACATGCACGAGAGAGAGAGAGAGATTCATATGGGATATTATAAAGATAGATGCCCAAGCACAGCCATGGTGTTTGACAGTACCGAGAGCTCGAATCTCAAACCGAGGCGAAGAGTAGTCCCCTTAGACCGGAAGAAAAAGATCCAGTCTTCAGAAGGGAAGGCCAGGTGTGTCCACACTCGTGCTCACCAACTCTAATACCAAAAGCCGGGACAGCGGAGAGAGAAGATATATGGATCGCTCATGGAAATCTGTGGGCATGTGCTCAAGACAAGGATAAAGCCTTTGCTCTCTGACCAATGGGAATTTGGGTCCTAAAGAGAGGAGAGAAAAAGGTGAATATGATAACAAAAGGAGCATTTCAAAGGGAAGCAGTGTTGCACCAAAAAAAAAAGGGAAGCAGTGAGAAAGAGACTGGGGGGCATATCTATAAACAATAAAAGAGCTTGAAAGTAGATGCTTGCAAGCATCCTAGCAGAGGTCCAGATCCCTTCCATGTTGTTTCTTGCAAAAAAATGGAGAAAAGTAAGTGCATATTTATGGGAAAAAAGAGTGCATGAAGAGTTGAGTGCAAGGTCCTTGAAGAGAAATTAATGCCTGGTTGTTTAGTTCTTCAATTGTTTGCGTTGGTGAAATCTGACAAGCCGGCACCAAGATGAATCACAATTCATAAAAATGATCCTAAATAGTTGGAACATGACCTGATGGTTCCAGTTACATGGATGGAGTCAATTTGGCTTTGCTTGCATCATCGAATTCCCCCGCCAGAGCATTGCGATTGCATGGATAATTCTAAAATCACGTAAGTTTTGGTACGTGCTCTTTTCTATTTGTTCCTCAGTGTTAGGATGAAGGGTTTGGCCAGATTGGGGAGCCCGTGGTCAACGTTGTTCTCCCTGTTGGACTAAGCAAGCACGTAATGCATTAAAAGCATAGCCAGAGTCTGTGGGTGGTCCATGCTCAAGCTGCTATAAACTATAGCTAGCCGTGGGGGAGTAATGGAATACGAGAACAAGTATGATGGTTCTTCGCTGTATCAGAAGCCCAGTTGATTGGTTAGCAAACTTAAAGCATTTAGGAGACCTAGGTGCATCAGAGGATGCATTGGGTGATGTGGATCCTTATTAGGATAAGGTTGGGAAACGCTATTAGAATTAGAGAACCACTCTCCTAGCTAGTAAACTTCATGAAAAGCCTTACCGCGTGACAATTAAGCTCATAACTTCATAAGGTAGGCTCTCTAATCACTAATATGGCCAGGGTGAAACATGCTGATTACTAAAGAATAGTACATGACAAATGCTCTTGTTATTTTATAAATATAATAGCTTATTCTTCCAGTTTCATGAACTAGGCAAGTAATTAAAAAGTTTGACACATTGAAGTTACTGGTGCAATATTACTTGGTCACATGGGCGTTTATGCGACTTACGTACGAATTATATTATATACAGTGCTAGTGTTGTAGTGCATTTAGGTCCCAAACCTAGACTCTAGCTTCTTACTTTCTGAATGGTGTGTCTAGAAAAATGTCCGAACTCGATCTAAAAGCTAGATATATTAGATACTTATGGTTCATAAAATCTTGAGCCTTGTAACTCATTCTGAACATATATACCGGTAAATCAAATAAATTGGTTGGATTAATTCTAGAGAAACTATTTTCGACAACGAAGTAATGAAGTACTTCCTCTCAGAAAAAAGAAATTTTTGAAGGAAATTATCCTCTCAAAAGGAAAAAGGAAAAATGAAGCAAATTACGAATCAACTTGACCTATGACCCCAATGGTATGCTGCTATAGTGAATTGCGACAATGATAAGATCAACTCATGATCGAACTACATGAGGCTGTATATGAAGCAAGTAACAGAAGCAAGAGAGTGCACAGAGCTGCAAGAATATATAATAGCGTAGACAAGAGAGCACAGGAGATGGCGAGTGACCTGCTTGCCTTGAGCTCGCTTGGAAAGAAACAATGGGGAGAAGACAGCAACATGGCAGGTTAAGTGTAGACTCCTGGCAAGGCTAGATATATGGGCACAACATGATTAGAGCAAAACGGGGTGCATAAAGATCTACCCAGGGAGAGAGTTACAGTCAAGGGTAAAGGGTAAATTAAAAATATTACTGTATGACAGTTAAATTTGAGTGGAGGTTATTACAAGAAGATAGACAAAATGAGAATGGTAGAAAAGGTGGATAACACAAAAATAAGCACAATCAATTCGAAGCATTTGGTTTTTGACTACCCATGACCTGAGGTTGTAAATATATGTATGAGTTCCTTTTAGACCATCTGGTCCTATTGTCACATCTTCAGGGATGTGGATGCTCACTTCACAGCAGACCAATTTTATGGATAAAAATATGAGGAACTCAACTGTTTAAGATCTGCTCAAATTTCAAATGCTGAATTACCGGCAAATTAAGAGGAAAAATGCTTGTGTTGCATAAGAGCGGTATACTAAACTTAAATGTAATCTTATAGATAGGAAAACTGATTTAATCTATACTCTTGTTTAATAATTTTGCAAACTAGGGTAGGGTCAAAACCATATCACTACATATCCAACACATTGTGACTTTTCCCACTCAATGAGTTGGGACCCTCTAGTCCACACATACTTCTTACATCTACGAGTTTTAGGAGGAAAGTTAGTTGTAATGAGATCAAGATAACCGATGGCAAGGCGATGATGGACAACTTAGCAACAATACAATTTAGAAGGTTTAATAGAGAGATGCGTGGTATATATAAACTAGATTTATCACTCATTTACATAGTGGCTTAGTGGTGTTTCTTTGGAACAGGATATAGAGTTGATCATGTCGAAGCTTGGTTACCTTGTAAAGTATGGTTCTTACGAGTCAAAAAGATCATTCAATGCGTGTTTACTGTATACCCTTATGATACTTCTTGGTGATGGTTTCACACATCATCTTATCAAACTATTTTCTAACTGAAATAAGAATTAGGCAGTTCTTAACATCCAATGTTACTACTGCCATAAGGGGGTTGGGGAGGACCAAAGTGCTCTATATAAAATTTTACTAATGGCATTGCTTTCCTAAACGATTGACCTCAAATGCTATATTTATATTGAAAGCCTTCAATTTTCTTCTTATAAATTTCCTTCAAAAAGGGAAACATGACTATGGTCTACGAGCTATTTTTAATTGTTTTATAGTCATCTATAGTAGAGATTTTCATAAAATCTGTCAGGGGGACTTGTGAAAAATTGTAAGTTTTTGATCCTCCCTTTTCAACCAATGCATCATATTTATGGTTCCTATTGCATAACATCACATAAAATTTTTGTGTTAGGGATGGTGTGGCAAAGAGGCCAAAGGGGAGAGGCATGGCACTAACATAGTATTAGGCATGCATCTTACTAAGTCCCATGTGATGAATTTAAGATTTGACCAGGTGATACATCTCTTTCTAGGACTAAAAAAGACACAAATTGGAGATCTTTTTAAATGTTTTTATAGAAAAAAAAATTCTATAGGTGTTCTGCTTGAGCAAAACTTTAGAGAATACATAAATTATTAGTATGCAAATGCGTTATTCAATCATAGATGCTCATCTGCAATTTATCTCAGATTTCATACAACTTTTCATTATGATGCTCTAAAAGTTGTGCTTTAAAACATTGACATATGTGTGAACTAGGGCTTACCTCAATGTGACCACTCCTTTGTTTAGCATCCAGAGGTTCTGGCTCAATTTTTCAATTGTATTTTTCTGAAAAATGGAACTTGGATAATATAGTGTGTGTGAGTTTCTATTTCTTTCTCTAACTTAAAAATAGATAACTTATATTGCAAGTTACACAACCTTTTCCAAAGAGAGTTACACATAATTTTTGTCGATGCATGTATAAAAAACAAACATTGGCGATTCATTTTGTGTACAAATGTAAAAAGGTTGCATTAAAAATGATGGTTAAAAAGTTGAATACTAAATAAATATGAAAAAGATTGAAGATGTTTACACCTAGCACATGTAGATAACAAGACATTTCACGAGTGCAATGCAGCAAATGATTATTGCGGTCAAAAGTAGGCATTTAGGCATTTGTGATATAATAAAAAAAAAGTATTAATTGATGAGTATAATATAACGTTCATAGAGCGTGAATTCCCCATTGCAATGTTTTTAAAGCTAGGTAACCAAGTTGTCCAAGTTGGACGTAAACCAACACTTGTATATATTCATCTTGTAACATGACGAAGTGACAAAGAGGTCAAACAAGTTGGTTGAGATAATTTTGTTAGATTGATTGTAAATCAATATAATATTATTTTATTATTTTTTAGTTTTTATTTTATTTACAATAATATTCTTTTTTGATCGATGCAACGAACTAAGCCATTAAGAGTGAAAATTAACCATTTTTCCAATTCATTAATGCAACGAGTCTTAAATACAGGTAAATTGAAGGGAACATATGATCAAAAAGAAGATATCAATGGAATGTATAACATAAATATAGGGGAACCTGCAAACATTGAGTACTTTCCTCTCTAGAATAAATTAGAAAATTATGAAGTATTAATTCTGAAAAATGCTTACCTTGAGTATACTAATTATGCATGAAAAATTAAAATACTTTATAAATTTTTTTGTTCTAAACCTTTTATTGCTCCATTGACTTCCTTATATATAAATCGCGACTAGGTTGTAGTACAGCCCACTCAACTATGCTGCTATATTTGTTAATTTGTTTTTGCATTTGACATGAAAATGAGTTTGTTGCATTGATAGTTAATTTAGACAAGATCTCACTTTAGGTTTCTTCGTAAGGATGATAACAAGGTTTAGCTCAATAAATTGAGAGTTGTTTTTCATACTTTTTCACTCAAAAATATATTTCTACGTATTAAAAGTAATAAATTCTGGATGTAAGCCCTCTGCAAAGAGAGGATTAAATGAATAAGCTTGGACCTACATCAATTTACCTTAATACATATTATAGAATTAAAAAAAATCTGGAAAATTAATTAGAGAAAATGAAAGATATAATGGAAAATAATTTCGAACTCCTCGGGAAAAAGGGGTGGATAAGAAAAGGCCAAAATTAGTGTCATAATTAGAAGTTCTGAGTGAAACGGTGGTATTGGCCATCTGTTTAGAAAAGAGGGAACGCGTCCCCATAAAAGGGCGCAAATACCCGACCCTTCACGCCTATTGGCGAGACGACGCTCACCATTTTCTTTTCCCAAAATGCCCTCAATCTTTTTTGAAAGGTCGTCACAAAAGTGACGTCCCTTTCTCGCATCCTCTGGAGAATTCCGTTTGACTGATGAGAGCTGAGCCATTTGCCCCTTCAGACCTTCAAAATGACCATAATGCCTTTTGTTATCCATTTAGTTACTCACTATGATCTTTCTCCCGTGCCAAAATTAAGTGTAATAAAACCTATTAATCATGCATGCATAGGCAATGATGCATCTAATAAAATACATCAGAGGAATATCTTTGATATGATTGCCTTAGGCAAATAAAAGAGGATATATTTTACAAAACTATAAAAAATATAAAATATTTTGCTAAATTTGTTGAAATATACGGTAAAACACCGTAAAAAGGGTCAGACTAAACGAAGAACAATATCTTATCTAATATTTTATTGATGATTTATAGATATATCAT
This sequence comes from Phoenix roebelenii, assembly GCA_025769935.1. NCBI lineage: Eukaryota > Viridiplantae > Streptophyta > Magnoliopsida > Arecales > Arecaceae > Phoenix > Phoenix roebelenii. Next base: position 6,298,876 of record JAOXJJ010000914.1, read on the forward strand.
ATATATTTTTCTAGTATTTGAAGTATGACGTGAAAATAGAAAAGATAAAAGATAAATCTGTCGGTCTTTTGCATACCTCCAAGCATTTTTTAAGAATTCATAACGGTATGTACACACAAAATTTAGAAACATTGCTTAAATGAATGGCTAAATGAATGAAAGAAGTTATAAATATAATAAATTTTCTAATTTCTAGTGATGATTTTCTAGTACATTAAACATATACATGTCTTATCTTTTACACATTACTTTTCATTTTTCCTATTGGTAATATATTTTGATCCTAATTTTTGGCTTAAATTTGCCTTTTGTTTTGACACTAGCCACATAGGATTACTATAAATATTAATTAATTTGCTAAATGTCTCTTAATGAGATCTAAAAATGAAAAATTCTTGGATTATATGCTTAATCAAAGGACGCAAATGGCCATGCGCCTGCTGGTAATTGTGGAAATGGCTACCCTGTAAATAAATCGCAAATGTATGGCGAGACACAATGACCCATCACCACCACTCCTATTTATTCTGATCCTAGAATCCTCTCGGCTAAATCATGTCTTTGGACAAACCACATCATCACCATCAAATCGCCCCCCGAAATCAACCAATCAATTATCGTATCATCATTTTATGATCAGTATCATCAACCCAAAACCCTCCACACCCCCCACAAGTCCCACCCTCTCTTTCTCTCACAGGGACCCAAAACAAAAAGAGCGTTTTTTAATCATTTCCCAGCCCTTTTCTCCTTCCTATTGTCCCCATTTCCTTCTTGCCATTTTCTCTCTTCCCCCAAATAGTCTTCTCCCGTTTCCGCACCCTCCTACAAAACCCCTTTCTTATACAACAGTGGCCTTGCTTTTCTTCCTCCTGCTCTCTTCTTCCGCCACTCCACTGCGCCCCCCCCTCATTTGCTCCATAGCAAAGAGCCCATTTTAAGGAGGAGGAGGAGAAAGAAGAAGAACAAAGGCCCCTTTTTTCTATCACCAAAACCATCTTCCATCCTTTATCCATCTATCTATCTATCTATCCATCTATAAACTCTCTCTTTTGGTTGAGATGAGTCCAAGCGATGACTGCATGTCCTCCATCCTCCTCTGCGCGGAGGACAACAGCAGCATCCTGGGTTTTGATGATGAGGAGGAGGATGTCCGGGTGACGGGGCCTGGCTGGGTCACACAAAAAAGGAGCGATTTTTATGGGGATTCCTTGATGGTTTTCCCCCTCCAGTCTGATGAGTTCTTGGCTCGGTTGGTGGAGAGAGAATCCGAGCATCTGCCGAGGGGGGATTACGCCGAGAGGCTGCGCTCCGGGGCCCTGGACCTGTCCATCAGAAGAGAAGCCGTCGACTGGATTTTGAAGGTGAAATTTTTAATCTTTTTTTGTTTCCGATTTTTGAATATTATTCTTCAAATTTCCTTCTTTTGCACTACTGTTTTATTGATCCTTTGATAGTTTTTATGTGTTTTAGTTCCAGTATGATCATATTTGATGTAAATAGGTCTTGGACTACTGAGATTATTGATCAATATGGACGCTTTTGATGTTGTTGTTCTAATTTCCCTCTTGGTATTTTTGTTTGCTCTGATCATTCTATGGATTGTGTTTTTGAGGGGTTTTACTCTTCTTGTTGTTTGATTGGTGACCATGGAAATGGAACCGTGTTCATCTGGGTCTTGAATAGTTTGATGTGGTGTTTGTTAATGTACTGTTTGTTAATGAACATGAGAATAAGTTTGTTTTCCTTTCTTCATATACTCATTCCTTGATGATGGTAATGGAATTTATGTTACCTTTAGTCTTGCTTTGTTTCTCTATTTCTGCATTTTGATCCCCATTCCCTCTTTTGGTTGATGGTATTTGTGAATTATTGGACAGGTTCATGCCAATTATAGTTTTGGACCTTTGAGTGCTTCTTTGTCTGCGAATTACTTGGATCGATTCCTCTCCACCTACGAGCTTCCTGTAAGAACCCTCATAAAGGCTTCGAATCTAACCTTTCTTAGATATGTTACATTAATTCGATCAAGTAGATATAATTATTGGTATGGCATAAGTGAATGAAATTAATTTGTTCGATTCTATTTCCTCATCATTCTGTTATTTCTACTTGTAGCAAGGCAAAGCTTGGACTACGCAATTATTGTCGGTGGCATGCTTGTCATTAGCGACCAAGATGGAGGAAACTGAAGTTCCTCTATTGCTGGATTTGCAGGTGAAGTAGGCATCATTAATTGAATTCTCCGATTTGTTCGTCGTGCGTAAATGTGTCTTAAATTTCCCTAATTTGTATTATATAGGTTGGTGAATCAAAATATGTATTTGTCGTGTGTAAATGTGTCTTAAACTTCCCTAAATTGTATTATATAGGTTGGCGAGTCAAAATATGTATTCGAGGCTAGGACTATTCAGAGAATGGAGCTTCTGGTGCTGAGCACCCTCAAATGGAGGATGCAAGCCGTGACTCCTTTCTCGTTTATAGACTACTTCCTTTACAAGTTCAATGATGGTAATTCTCCAACCAAGTTATCGATATCCCGATCCATGGAACTCATCTTGAGCACAATTAGAGGTGTGCTTCCTTTTCAAAGCTATAAAAATCTAATCTCTTACAGTTAAAAGAGGGGTCTCTGGATTGAATTGTATTTCTGAAAGTGCATAATTGAAATGCAGGGACTGATTTCTTAGCATTCAGACCTTCGGAAATTGCTGCAGCTGTTGCGCTTTCGGTATTGGGAGAAACCCAAACTGTGGATGTTGACAAGGGTGTGTCTTCTTGCATACACATAGCAAAGGTTTGTGTAATTCTGGCTATATTCATTTGTGTCTATCATTTATTTACGAAGTGTTCTATTTTTCATATGAATGAGTAGCTGAATGAATCATTTCATAGACCTTTTCGGAATTTGAAGGATTTTGATCTGGTTTGTGGCTGCTGCAGGAGAGGGTGTTGAGATGCTATGAAGTGATTCAAGAGATTATACTGATGAGGAATATGCCACTTAAAAATGTTAGCTCATCAGTTTCTTCAGCGCCGCATAGCCCAATTGCGGTGTTAGACGCCGCATGCCTGAGCTATAAGAGCGACGATATTACTGTTGGGTCACATGCAACATGTCACCAGGCTTCTCCAGCTGGCAAGAGGAGGAAAATAAGCAGATCTTCAATCTCATGAAGATGGGGGGTTTCTGTGTGCTGCTCACCTGTTTGGGAGGTTTTGGTACTTTCAAGCAAGTTAGTCTGGTTTGGTTAGTGGGAGTTTTGGTGTGGTCAGAAAGTTACCAGCAAAAAAACAAAAAAGGAAAAAAAAAACTTGACCAAAAAAAAGGAGGAACAAAACAAAGATCAGATGTTGTGGATGATCAGTTAATCATGCAGTTAATATGAATGAAGCACCCACAAGCTTTCAAATTACCAAAAATATAAAGCCAGATGGGAAAACAGAGAAAAATGATGGAAGCAGAGAGGAAGTAGAGAGAAATGTATGCCAAGGAGAAGATAGAGACCGCCATAGATAAACTGAGAAGTGTTTTTGTTGTTTGTTTTTCTTTTTACTTGTGAGAAAATTAGGAAAAAAAATTTCCCTTTAGGGATCAAAAGTGACCACCCAAACAGAAAATTGACAGAAAAAGGAGGATGTAGGTTTCCTTAAAAATGGCATTTATCATTGACAATGTTTACATGATTACTTCTTCTGTTGTTGTATTTTTGGTGTCGGCCATCTTATTCTTTGACTGCTTATCTGCTTAGACTCTTGAGATTTTTCCCCCTATGACATTAAAGGAGAGCTCCTAGTCTGTAGAAATCTTGGGAAGCCAATACATAAAACTTTCAAAGGGGAGAGTATCTAAATATTTATAAGGTGGGTGGTGGGAACCCTCCCCTTGGAAGTTTCAGTCCCTAATTTATAAGTTTCATGGTGTTTAAAAAAAGGGAAGGGAGAATTATTCCCTGCTGGATTGGTTTTCTTTTCTTTGGTCTTCTCTTTGTTTAGCATTGTTTATCGTATTTAAGCAGCAACATTAATTACATCCTAAGATCTAGTCTATCAGAAGCCATGAAAAATTATATATATAGTATTCTTGGTCAGTTGGATTTTGCAGTGTTTCTGCAAGTGGATTTTTTAATGCAAGCTAAGCTTGTTCTAAAAAACTGGGCAAAGTGCTCACTGAATCCACTTCGCATGAAAGGCTATCAGGTGTGCACATATATGCGACTTCTTGGGCCACACTGACTTGGTTATGTCTTTCAGTCACTTGTGTCTACCACATTACTTTTGTCACATATTTTGGTTGAATGGGTAATGATGGCGTGCAAAAGGATGGGCAACTAAAAGAACTGAGCCTCTCCTGCCAAAAAAAAGAGAAGAAATTGAAGTCTTCTCTTTTGTTCATATTGTTATTGCTCATGTGTCTTTTTGACAAAGGCTTCTTTGAATAAACAGAGACTGGTCTACAGCAACAGTCTTTTATTATATTTCATTTTTTAAGGAGGGCAGCAGTTTTTGTATAACATGTCCCAATGAAGATGCTGCTGGTAGAACTAAACTAAAGATGGAAAGAATCTTAGTAAGCTGTTCTATGGGGTTTCGTATTAACTTACCAAACAGGACCTAATTTGGACTCTATTTATGTCAACCTACTTGGAATTGTGGGCCATTGTTATATTGGAACCTCCAAAAAGCTCCCTAGGATCAAATTTGAGTTACATATCTAATTGCATGCTGAGGTTTCATTTAAAGTGAATTATAAGGTTCAAAAATTTGCAATATAGGTGGTGCTTCCTATCTCCTTTAAGGGAATCTTCAAAATCCAACTTGATTGAGATATTTATTATAACAAAAAAAAAAAGGTATGCAAAGAAATAGTTATGTAGATTAGTATAGGTATATTGTTCCCTAAAGCCTAGTATCAAGGGTTAATCACAAGAAATGTAGCTAGTTATGTATTGATTTTTAGTATCGCGATCACTTCTGATGTCTAGAAGAGTAGGCAAAATCATTTACATCTACATCCAGAATCATGTTACTGTGATAAACATATTGACAAAAGTTACCCCATTGGAGTGGACAAAATGAGAGGCATGCCTATATCCATGTAACTGAAGGTGGGTGGGAACCAAGTTTTACAGTCACGACCATGATTTGTGAAATCCAGCCCCATGCAGTGAATCTTTTTTATTATAATGACAGCAAATAGGAAATTGCATAGACGAAATCTTTTGAAGTATGCACTTTCCATATTATATGCAGAAGCCATAGTTTTTAAGAAACCTTTTCAATTTTCATCTCCCAGACCTATATACAAGTCTAGAACTCATCCTTCACTTTCTGAAGGTCATCAAGAATCTGTATAAGAGATATCACTTACCAGAGTTTAATCAATTATCACAAATTATACATGCCATCGTTATCATGCCGGGGATGGATAGATTAATAGTGCACCCAAGAGCAAAACTTATGCAGGACAGAAGTTCCATTTGTGAAACTATAAATAGCAGCTGCAACAAAATAGTTTTTGATTTTTTATATATAATTTTTAAGGAGAGAGAACAAACCCATTTAAACTATAATTACCAAGTCGAAATTTTTCGGGATGCACCAACCGGGAGCAAAATTTAGAACCTTTAGTTGCTAAGCAGAGGGGTGTGACGAATGAACTCTAGTTTGCAATGCGACGAAGAAGTTTATCTCGCATCACCATGATTTATGTAATTAACCAACCACACTTTCTAACTCTTCATAAGAACAACTCACATTGTCCTTTTTGCCACAAAGCTTCAATTTACCTAGCATTGTCCTTCTTGTCACAACACCTCTATCACCACCTTATCTAGCAACAATCTGAATGGAAGATTGCCTCATAGAAAACTATCACACCTCATCTTGTCACCACTTAATCAGGAATTATGGGCATCACCAGGTTCGGACAAGCTGTGCACGTCGTACGATCTTGGCGGTCTGATTTGGTCGCATTTCAGCGAAAATATGCCGAGAAGATAGCTGTGAAAGAATTGGCTCTTGCGAAACCATGCACTAAGAACAAGAGGCTACTCAGGGAGACGGTCGACCCACCATCTACGCGCTGCAGTGAAAGGAACAAAGCTCCTTTTTTTTTTTTACTTTTGTCAAGCACAGGGACCAGTCTTAAACCAAGAACCCGCTGTTAACCTACGGGCAAAAGTATATCGAATAAAATCTGTTTGAAAGTTATTCGTTTGAAAAAAATGAATATGGATATAGACAGATAACTATCCGATTCATATCCGAATATTCGATTTTATTTGTAACATTATTTAATTTTATATAGCACTCATAATTTTTTTTTAAAAGATAAATGATTAGATTGGTATGCTATTAACTTGATTTATCATTAACTTAGTAATTTATTTGATTTTGTGGTCATAAAATTTTAGTATCCTGGTATTATATCCGTATTCGTTTAAAACAAATATGGATACGAATTTTTGCATTAATATCCGTATCCGTCTTCATTAAACAAAATAAATACGAATATGAAAATTCTAATATCCGATTCGGTTTCAGCTCTACCTAAAGCCCAACTTTTACTGCAAGAAACTTTTAAACATCAAACTATGGGCTAGAGATGAATGCACCAGCAGCTAAACTTGTTGCTAAACTAGTTGGTCATTGGTAGCCAAGAGACGATTGCTCGAAAACATTGACATGTGATGTGGAAATCGAACCTCTGTGGCAGTGCCCGGGTTAAGGGTCATCTGGAAGTTGATGTAGATTGTAGCCTTGTGATCATGTCAATGATTGTCCAGCTTGAGTGGATCGGTTTGCAGCGACCTTGTTTGGAGTCCCGGCCATGTGACTCATGGATCTGCTCAGGGAGGGACCACAAACTGTCGTGATGTGAAACCCAGCGAAAAGAGTGAGTCGGAGACGACAGGGGCAGAAGTGCCATGGTCGCCGGGGAATCGAGCAAGTAGGTTTATGCATCATGTACGTTATGTACGTATGTATGTAAACCTATTGGTACTCTCTTATTTAATTACTACATATATAGTAATTAGTTTTGTACGAAAGCTCTGAGTTTAGCAGCTCAAACTAAACTCGCATGAGCGTAGCCAATGTTGTCAAGAGAAGTAGATTGCTCAATGATGAAGAAATATCTGACTTCCAAGTCCAGAAGACCTCCCTGGTGTGTTGAGCAATGTAGGAGGCGTTCCAACTAGCCGCCACATGCATAGCATGAAATGTGTCACTATCCCTCGCCAACCATCGAAGGTCGCCAAAAAGATGGTGCTCTACTCCCCTTCGGTCTCCTGTAACATCCACTCTACCACTGTTGTTGAGTCCCCCTCAAGAATGATGTGCTTGTCCCTTAGCGCCTACTTCGCATAGGAGATGCCCTGCCACACTGCCTGGAGCTCTACCCCTAACACTAATGTCTCGTAGGAATGGTGCCCCCCCAGCGGCAACCAACCTGGAGGCCTGATCTCTGATCACGAACGCTGCTCTAGTTCTGCCAACACTACCGACCAAACTGCCATCGAAGTTGATCTTAAGATGGCCAGGGGAGGGGAGAGTCTATGAATCTTTAATACTAGGCGTTTTATAAAGAGCCAAGAGCCTCCCCAAACGAAAAAAAATCTAACCCATAATTTATATAGATAAGAGGACATTACAGTATGGGTCCAATAGGACTGACTACCAACGTGGCGTTTCTAATTAAATTTGAATAGATTGGAATTTTAGGCCGACAAGGATGCCAGAATTTAAATTAGGAGAGTACAAAGGATCCGGGCAGATGTATGTTTAATCCTATATCGGTTATGCACTGGATAGATCTTGGGTACTTGTACAGAGTCAAGAAACTCAAATAATACCTTTCGATCAATCTTTTTCATGAGGTTTCTATCATAGTTATGATTGTGCCTATATATGAGTCATAAAGCAAAAAATGACAAATTAATTTAGGAAATGAGATCAATCTTTGAGGCTAAATTAAGCCTGAAAATGTTTGTGCAATGGAATCTCTTTATATTAAAGATTTAACATCTGTTATGGCAATGAGTAATCAAGATGATATAGCATGATAAGATTCGTCTAGCTCATCATCTATATAGTGGTTTGGGCACCCGCAAAACTCGCGAAGGCATCCTCTTAAGGCAATAAGTGATTGAGATGATATGATGTGAAAAGTTGGGATGAGTAGACCATAGGCAGCCTCATCTCAACCCAACGACTGGTCAGCTCCGTGAATCGGCCTGAGCCTAGTAGAACCTTCTCACAATAGAGGTGATCAGACTTTTCTTTCAAATATGAGCGGGGTTCCATTAATTCTACCATGTGTTGGGCAGTTACAACATGCCCTTGGGTTGTTACACCACGTCAGTAGATTGTTATAGCACGATCCAAATTTTGCTGGGACATGATTCGTTGAAGATACAAGATCATAGCTATAAAAGATCCTCTACAAAGGTAAGAGAGAGAACAAGAAAAAGAACACTACATTACTCCTCAGAACCGACATTACTACTCCTTTCTTTTTTGCTCCCCACTAGAAAAAATCTCTCTCTGACTTAGGCATCGGAGGGCCTGATTAGAGCTAATCCAGCAAGCTGTCTGACTCTTGCCTATTGTCTTACAAGTCTATAAAGGCAGTCCGCATTGGTGCACCAGAGTTGGCAGCAATAGATTGGTGTGGTCTATGGTAAATAAGGAAGAAAAATCATAAGACTCAAGAAGAGCAATTGTCGGCCCTATGTCTGGCCTACTTCAGACCATTCCCCGTGCAACCCCTCAAGATCCCACTCTTCTTAGCCCACTATAGGAGCTGTCGATATTGGATGATTTGACTTGCTTGCTCAGCAAGTGCAAACCTTAATAGTGGCGGTGCAAAATCTACAACGATAGGCAAGTAACCTCTTGCCAGCCGGCTGAGCCACAAAGACACCTCGATACAAAGTAGCGGCCACCACCATCCTAAGCAAGGCTATGGGCGTGACTATCCTCCCTCAGATGCAAGTTTCAATTTCGGCAAGTCTCCCCATGCTGGTCAAAGGTAATATCCAAGCAGAAGGTTGACCTCCTCCATGAAATGGAGGAGATGCATCATCGGATGAAGGCCCTATGGAGGCAAAGGGCCAAAATAGAAGATGGTTTGGAGGCAATCAGCGATCTCCCCTTCACTAGGAAGATTTTGGAAAAACCTTGCCAAAAAGATATAAGATACTGCAGTTCGAGCATTATGATGGCACCATCGACTTAGTGGATCATCTAGGAAGCTTCAGATCTCTCATATTGCTCTAAGGAGCCAATGATGCCGTGATGTGCCGGACTTTTCCAACCACCCTTAGAAAAGTCGCTCGGCTCTTGCTTTCGAGCCTTCAACTCTTTCGATCAACTGAACCGTCGATTTATCAGCCACTTCCTTGGCAACAGAAGGCAAAGGAGGATCTCCACCGACCTGTTAGCCATCAAGCAGTGTGCGATGAGTCCCTCCGAAGCTACATTAGCTGATTCAACATCAGAACCCTGGAAGTGCGCGAGCTAGACCTCCTACTTTAGCTTTTCGCTAGATAAGAGGCCTCCTAGGGATTTAGCTAAGCTCTTCTCCCGAGTGCAGAAGTATATCTGACTTGAGGAGGCTTTGGCTGCTTGGAGGAAGGTAGTTGGAGGAAGGAATGGCAAAAAATGCTCATGCCACGAGGAGAAAGATAAGCCTGGAAGGAAGCATGGTTGAAAAGAAGGGGCCACTGCATGGTCCCCGAGCCTACCTCAGAAGTTCAAGAGGTACACCTATTTCAACGCTCCGAGAGCCCAAATCATGATGGAAATTCAGAACCAAGGATATCTAGGCCAGCCTCGAAAGATGAGGACCCTGTAAGCAAAAGTGATATCCAAGTAAATTTTGCCAATTCTACAAAGACTACGGGCATGACTCTGAAGAATTAATGGCTCCAACTGTGGGATAGATAAGAGAGAGGGTATTTCGGCCGACATAGGAGAGAGTGTCAGTAAAACATGTGGACCCTAGATGGGCAAGATAGTAATAGGTTGCTACTAGAGTGATTGCCTTAATCTATGGAGGGGCTGTGATAGTTGAGAGCTCGTGACATGGAGAGCCAAGTAGCAAGGTTAAATCCTAGACATACCAAGGCCACCAGGAGAGGAGAGCATCGGGCAGGCATTGTTGTTTAAGAAAAAACTAGGATAAGTCTTGCAAAAATGTGTATGTACACAAATATAAATAAATATATCTATCTATATTTATATATATGAATACACATATGTATATAAATATATATGTATACATATGTACATATGTATTCATGCAAACATGCATATGCATGCATGGCCATACTAAAATCACAGTATTAATGAAATATTTTAGGCGCAGGTTTACTTAACAGGCTTGTAGAGTAAAGAAAAAGTCACTTAATATCATATCATACGTGATCTTGCTAATTAGCAGTACAGATTCTTCAAAGCTCTCTGATCTTAGTTTCAAGAACTTTGTCTCCTCTCTCATGGCAGTGTACATGGTTGGGAAGACCGCATGCCCACTAAAGAAGAAGAATGCATATACACCCACACCGTTATAGGAATTCCACTCCATTTCAGAAGGGCTCCTCTTTCATGAAACCCAACCCCATCAACCGCTCCAACCCACTGAATAGAGGCTACCACAATGAGAGAGGCCAAGATGCCACCAAGAGAAAGAAATGCAAGCATGCTCAACCTCCGTAACCATGGTGTGGGCAAAATAACTAAGGTCGAAAGCAGAACAAATCCTTGCTTACCTCCAATCTTCAGTCTCGTAATATATTGAAATATAAATTTGGTAATAAATTCTCAAAATTATCACCTTCTCCAAATTATCACCTTCTAACTTCAGGAACTGAATCGCCAATAGGTACTGTTGGGGTAATACAAATCTCCCCAAGGCACGTGAGCACGTCGCGGAGCACATGATCAGGGGCACTCAACGCCCGACCTTAGAAGTGTCCGACCTTAGAGGCGCCCGACCTCAGATACGTCCGACCCCCTAGGGTCCCAACTCGGCGCCCAACTAGGTGCCCGACCCCGGAGT
>JAOXJJ010000914.1:6327568-6343224 GCA_025769935.1 Phoenix roebelenii
TGTGTGATCATTTTGTTTTATGGATTTTGGTGCACCTTGGATGTATAGGATTGAGTCCTATTTATTGTGGTAATTTTGCTATGTAGGCCAGGAAACCCAATTAGGGTTTTGGAGCCTTTAATGGGAAGGCTCCCTTATGTTTCCTATATAAAGGCTAGGTCCCCCTCTCCTCTCCATATGGTTGATAGCTTGCCCCATTGACGGCTATCTTTTGTGAGGAGCAAGGAAGGGAAGATCCAGCCGCAATTATTCCAGGTGATTGAAGAACGTATTCAATATGTCTTCCGCAGATATATCTTTCAAACTTGAATACGGTATTATTGTGATTCTAAATCTTGGCATGTTATTATTATTTATGACTAACACATAGATCAGCCATCGGGTAGAGAAAGAAAAGAAGAGAAGGAGGAGAGAGAGAGAGAGAGAAATATGGGATTTTCTCCTCTCTATTTTTAACAAGCAAATGGGAAATAGAGGATAATGTAACGGATGAGTGGTGGTGGCCGGAGAGCAACAGCATGCAATGGTGGTAGGCCAATGACCAGCGACGCTGGTAGCTAGTGAGAGATAGGTCGAAACAAACTGAAATAGAGCTAGAAATAGTTGTCTTATTTGGCTTGATTTTGAGCTCTAGCCTGCTCAATCGATGACTAGGCTCCGGCATACGGCCACGATCGGTCAAGGGAGATGATGGGAAGGGAAAACAGTGGCAGCGGTAGCCAAAAAAGAAGGAAATAACGTTGGAGATCAAATCCAAAAATAAGGGAACACAAAAATCAAAATCGAGCACTCTTTTCTCCGAAGTTTGGTGACTATCTGGAGAAAATCGATGACCTTAGCATTGGAGAAGATATAGCGAAGGATCAATAATTAAAGAAAAAAAGCATCATTACTTGGTTCTCGCGACGTCTAGCCATGGCCATAGTGCCGTTGGCAGACGGCAACCGAAAACTAAGAGAAACTAGAAGAAGAGGAAAGAGAGGGAGTAGGCTTTGGGCTTCATGAGGAGGAGGGGCAGAAGTCTTATAGCCGATGGTCCCCTGCCTTATCAGACAGAGCCTGTGCTAGGAACAGGCTCAAACTCCAGGCCGATTCTTAGAAGTGGCCGATTCTTACAGAGAGAGTATCAAATCTCTCATGTCTTTGTTAACTTCTTCCCATTCATCCATTCGGGATGAGGGAGGTAGCCCACGGCCACAAACATAATGAGAAGAAGGAGGTTCCTCATGTGTTGGTTCCAAGCTAATAAAGCTAAGCTGAATTGGGCTGGGACACGATCCGGACTCCCCATGGGGGGATGGATAGCAGCGGGGACTCTTGGACAACGGACAAAAGCCCGATCCAATGTCTATCATGGGGTAGATCATCAACATTGATCAATGCTTGTCGTGAGGTAAATTATGACAGCTGATCGACGTCTCTAATGGGGCTCACTATGGCAACTGATTGATGCTTTTAATGAGATGAGTCATGAGTAGCTTGGGCTTGGCTCTACACTGGCTTGGTTAAGGCTTGGCTTAGTCAAAAAATGAGCAAAGCATGAAATTTGACGCATAAACAAGCCAAGCCTGAATACTTGGATTATTCATAGATAAGGGGAAAGCTCGGCTTGGCTCAACTAAAACTTAGCTCGAAGCTTAGCCGACCCAAGCATGAGCAGATTCTCTTCAGCTCGGCTCGAGTTCAACCCAGGCCCAAGTAGCTTCTGTAGTTCATGGGCCGAACCTGAGTGGCCTGATACTCAACTCAACTCAGCTTTTTTACCCTATTTGATGCATGTCATAGACCTTTTTTTTTTTCTGGTACAAAAGGAGGCGAAGTCGGAAAAGTAAAATCTTACAAAACTAACAACCAGAGCTTCAGAGGACTGCCATCTTATTGCTTTTCTATATCTAAAAATTTAGTAGAATGAAGTGCGTTCAAATTGATTTTTCATTCTGTGTACGCGTTCAAATTTCCGAGCTTATGTTAGTCCAGAATTTATTGGGCTGTGGAGCGCTTTTTTTTCTCTCAATTTTAGATAAGGCAAACTAGCAATCCTAGTGGATGTCCAGGTTGTAGCTAGAGTGATTGGTAACCTAGTTAAAGTAATTATTGGTCTTTCTTTTATTGAAGAACTCATTGCGTAAAACATTGTATTGAAGTTATTTGGTTGGTATTTTTTTTTGTCACATAGAACTAAAAGTTGGATTTCATTTTGTGTTGGACTCGGTTGATAAACAAATCAAGCTTGGCCTCCAAGTTAAAGCTCGAAATTAATTTCAAAGGTAGGTTCGGAGGGACGAAAGCATTTTGGCTCAATTATGCCCCATTAAACATGTGACCCGTAGGGGGCAAATAAAGAGGGCGAATCTGGTCCATTGGGAGACTCTGCGTGTGCTTTCAACGGCGGAGAGCACCAATAGCAAAGTCCACGTGCATCGCAGGCGGACCTGGAGCAAACTCTAAAATTCTGCTCCTTTGACATGAATCACATACCGCAGCACTTCTTCTTTTTCTTTTTTTTTTAATCGGTAACTCACAGTAATCTTGTATGAATATAACCGGCACAATTAAAAGAAAAAATGGTACTCAAGATAAAGGAGCATCCAACTTCTGTATAGAATCTGATATGCTGAGCGGGATAGATGACCACCCAATTGGCCGTACTCTTCGTCTCTTTATACATATGAACTGCCTGGAAGTAAATGCACATGCTCGCCAACCACAATGTGCAGTGCTCCCCTGTGCCCTCTTTGTAGAATCCGCGGCACCTTTCAACGCGGCGTTGGGAACCTTCCGAGTTCCGACCACTCCATTTCCCCACGTGCGCGCCTACACATCACGCCACCAGGCCCGCCACGAGACCAGCACTTATCGTGTACTCACGAACTCAAAATAACCTATAACTCATCACATCCCAACCCTTCATCTCAATATTTAAATAATTTACAAAGCGATATTGTCGGCCGAGTTACTTATTCCAAAATTCTCAAGGGTACACCAGACCGGATCTCCCTTCTTCATAACCGGCTCCCTCTGCTCCGATCTCTGCGGGGGAACAGGAAGGGCGAGTCCGGTGGTTCCGTTATCTTGCCGTCAAGGTAGTCGCGATGGGGAGCCTCGTGGAGGAGAATAAGGCGACGACCGGTGCCCGGCAGCGGCCGCGGTTCCTCTGCCTCCACGGATTCCGCACCAGCGGTGAGATTATGCGGACGCAGGTGGTGGGCAAGTGGCCGGATCACGTCACCGCCCGCCTCGACCTCTTCTTCGCCGACGCCCCCTTCCCGGCGGAGGGCAAGTCAGACGTTGAGGGAATATTCCCTCCCCCCTATTACGAGTGGTTCCAGTTCGACAGGGTACGCTTACCGCCCACTCTTCCCTCTCCTTCCTCCCTTTCCTCCCCTTCCCTCATCTATTTTTCTTTTTCCAAAAAAAAAAGAAATTCCTGGAGTACAGGAACTTCGACGAGTGCCTGGCGTACATAGAGGAATTGATGATCAAACACGGGCCGTTCGATGGTCTGATGGGCTTCTCTCAGGTAAATTTTTTTTTTTTAATTTTATATTTATGTTAAATTATTTTTATTTGTCTATTTATTGACTGATCGGGGATTTGTGATGGTAGGGGGCGATTCTTTCTGCCGCGTTGCCGGGTCTGCAAGCGAGGGTAGGTGGCGAGACCGTAATTTTCGGCATCTCGAGGGGCTAATGTCTAGGCAGATTTAATTTAATTTAATTTATTTTTAAATAATAGGGGTTGGCGTTGACGAGGTTACCGAAGGTGAAGTGCGTGGTAATAATCGGAGGGGCGAAGTTCCAGTCACCGGCGATGGCGGAGAAGGCGTACGTGTCCAAGATCGAGTGCCCCTCGCTCCACTTTCTAGGTACTTCCGTAATTTTCTCGCTTTGGTAAGAGTAGATGTGGGAATGGCCATTAGATTCCTGTGGTCGGGAATGGCTGCTTGATTTCGTCTGTATATATCGTACGGTTGTGAGCATCAGGCAAGGATTCGGACATATATTTTGGGTAATATCTATTTATTGATACTTGAAATTAGGGTAGTTTGAAAAAAAAGCTAATGAGAGTTGTGCTAGATTTGGGGCCTAATCAGGTTAGCATGACAAAGAGGAATCAATTTTTTTCTTAAAACAAAGTTGCTTTTTTTTTTCTAAATTTTAGTATTGTAGTATTTTCTCCTCTTGTCGTAGTAATGTAATGTAATAACAATTGATAATATAAAAAATATAAAATATATAAGTATAAAAATATGCAATGATGTAGATTAGCTGCCTACCCTGAAATCGAAGGAACCTTCTGTTTATGTTGGGGAGAAAACACGCTCTTGAAGGTCAATTGGTCATTTATCTCCATGGCTTTCATGAGACATCATGGTGTGGTATGTTATGCAACGTTACACACCACCCTGGATTTTTTTTATTTCTTTTCATGTTCTTTATGAGACATCATGTTATAGTATTGCCATGCCAATTTTTTTCTTTCAGAATAGGATGGGAGGAAGCCCAGTCAAAGTCAAGGTGAGGGTATGTGGAACTTAACTCAACCAATTAGAAGTCCATGTGTGACACTTAATTATAAATGCAGAGAAATATATTTGCACAACACCTCTATATCTAGAATCAAGCTTTACTAGCCCTGCAGGTGATGTCTTCTGTTGGCCATCCACAATTATCTCCTAGTCCATTGATTCCCTTCCTTTGACAGTCCAATCTAGAGGATGGGTAACTTCTTCATATACGTGTCGACTTTGAAGGCCAGCTAATTTTTGTCATATCTCTTGAATGTTCTTTAGCCATAGTTGTCATTTGCATATTCAATTAATCACATACTTGTATTATTATAATTTTCTGAGTTTTTTTGCTTAAAGACTCGATTAATTCGCAAAAAGAATTTTTTCTTACTTGAATATTTTTTCTGAGAAGATGATTTCTGAAAATATGATACCTGAAAAATGCTTTTGGCATATTTGGTTGATCATGGAAAAGTGGCACATTTCAGAATGGCTTATGTTTGGTTGAGCATCTACTTTTCTAGAAAAGTTGTATGAAATACCTATTATATCCTTAATAAAGAGAAAGACCTTACCCATGGATTTTCATGGCTTAAGGATACTTTGGAAAAACTTTTTCATGTCCCCCATGGATTTTTCTTTTCCTTAAAACATGAAAATCTTTTTTCCATGAGAATGCTACTTTTCCGTCTCTCTCCTTGGAAAACTTTAACCAAACAAGAGACATTTCTCTATTTTTCTGTTGACAACACTTTTCCTCTTTTTCCATGAACCAAACGAGTCCTAAGAGACTATTCTGTCGTTGTGTACATGGTTACCTACTTTTTTGTATTGTCTTGAATTTGGGTTCATATTCATAACTCACAACATTTTGAAAATGCTATATTGAGCTTGGTTGATAATGTTCTTGTTTCACAATTGTTGCATATTTCAACTCGTAGAACATAAACTTGAGACATAGTACGTTTATTATATAGAATTATCAATGAAGTGATAAGAGGAAAATATCGTTTGATGAATGAGAAGGTTTAGAGAGAATTATATGTGAGGATAATTATTTAAGATAAACTTTGGATGCGTAGTTCCTTAAATGGGTCTGGCCTTCCAGTCAGGATCCAACCAAACCAATTAACCTTTTTTTGGATTTTTTTCGTCATTACGTAGCCCCAGTACATGTAGTTTATCTTACTTGAGCACTATTACAACAGTCAGCTTATGAGGCTTCTTGGTAGAATAGTTTAGAGAATCTTTAAGAGCAACTCATTTTCCATCAATCACTGATTGCAACGCAAAGGGACCAGAATAGACTAATGGTATTCTTCCTATCTTAATATTCAAGTAGATTGAAATTAATGTTTGTTGCAAGATCACTGAGCTGGAGCTGCATTTCGTTTGCAGGGGAGATGGATTTCTTAAAAACACGTGGTGAAACACTGCTGGAGTCATTTTTGGATCCGCTCGTCATCCGCCACCCCAAGGGCCACACTGTCCCCAGGCTTGGTGAGTTCATTATGTGATCTCCTTCCTCCTACTTTCATTAATTTTATGTTATCATAGTTTAGTTAGTTGAGCCCCTCAATGGGCCACTCTTCATTGTCAATTTTTCTAATCCTTTATTAAGAGGATGGGCTTCTTTGTCTGCATGAAAACTATCTTTGTATATATTATTACTAGTCTAAGATGGTGACTTATTAGACTTGTATTATTGTCACTAATTTGGTCTAAATCTTACCTAGACCCAATAGTCTGACCATTTGGTTGAGCATGTCTCTTGAATATTTACATTTTTTTTCTTATGCCTCTGAACTATCTGTTCCAAAGAGCTTCTCTTAGATTCAAAGGCATTATGGGTCATTTGCAAGTCATGCTGGGTTGGACAACTCTCCTTGAACATTACTGCTTCATTCAGTAGGCACCACCTGAACAGCTCATTGATAGATAGGTCTGGTACATTGAACTCAGTTTATCATATAGATTAGATCTGCTCCAACTGACAACATGTGCGATAATTTGCCTTAGGCTAACTGTGACCTGGTTTTATAGTGTTTATGGACATTTGTTTGTATTGCTTCACTTTTCTTCCAATTTCTGAATCAGTAGTTTTCGATATTTTGTCAAATGAATTTTTTCTCTGTTTATTCTGTTGCAGATGATAAAAGTTTGGAGACGATGCTAGACTTTCTGCAGAAGATTGAAAATGATTTGTCTACAGGCACAAAATTGAACAATAAGCATAACAAAGATGGTTTGATTGATTAGGATCACATACTATCTAATATTTCTTCATATATTATTGTGAGTTTATTCGCGAAATTTTTATTACATCTGCCAGCAAGCGTGGCATAGCTGGAGCACGCGCAATGCATGTGATAGAAGAATGTGTTGAGTTCCTCTATGTTTAGAGGTGCTCCAAAGATCAGATTATATTGAAATATTGTTTGTATTATCAATCAAAATTAAATATTAATTTGGATTGTGATTTTTTTGATCTAAATGGCTCCGTACTTGGTTCGATAGTGAGTTGTGACGTTAAACCTAACTTAATGATCAAGGAGCCTCTATCATCCCACTTGTATTACTTCAAGGCTCATGGATATTTCTCTCCCAATGAAACCACCATTGTTTAATGATGGCAGCTGACTTTCATCTGATTCGACAGTTATACTTTACATCTATTCAAATCACAAATCTAACTACAATTATAGCATGATAAGGTTGCATTCAAATACGCATTTTCAAGTATTTGCACTTGATTCTTTTTGTGAGGGTTGCTTGAGAATTCTGCCGATTTGTTGACTCATTGCTCTATGATTAACACATGATGGGCAAGTTGAAGGTTTTATTTATTTATTTATTTATTTATTTATTTATTGTGATAATTAAGTTGGCTGCATACTCAGGATGAATGGCTTAGGCAACATATATTGTTAATTTCTTTGAAATCTGAGTAGCCTCAAATTTGCACATGATCTGCGAAAAAGCTTGGTCCCAATGCAACCTATGTTTGGATGCCCCATTTGAGCAAGTCCCATATGCACGACACCTAACATTATAGGATGATCTTTTGCACAGAATAGTGAACGTAATACCCTACTAATTGGTAGTGCTAGTCAGGGTGGAACATGTCATTCCAAAATTTCTACGTAATTTCAAAAAAAAAGTCACTTATTCTGTTTTATTGCATAACCAATAGCTATTAGCTCAATTGTTTTAGCACTACACACCTATAGTGTCCTATAGTTTGTTCTTAGAGGAGATGCAGCGTTCAGATCTTGATGATATTCGGAAAACAAAATGGTCGTGGTACAACACCACCGTATTGCGCAAAAAGAAAAAGAAAAAAAAAGGGGGGGGGAAGAAAACTTTTTCTTGTCAATGCCAAGACCTATTCACCAACTTGGATTGAGCTGGGTCAAGGAAGATAATTATGCATGGATCAAAATTTTCTTCGACTGCTCAAATAGATGTGTGTTTGATCGTCAATGATCGGGATGAGCCAAGCCTAAGTTTGAAATAAATAAACTAAATTCTGGCTGTGCCGAACCTAGGTTAAAAAGAAAAATTCCGTGGATCAGATTAGGATGACCTTGACCTGGTTTTGAGCCAACTATTTAAATCCTGCTAGTTGGGGCTTGGTCCTATAGGTGCTGCATTGATCCTTTCTAAAGAAGTGGGAGTTTAATATGCAATTGATGGTGGCTTAAATATGCAGTGCTTATGAAATGTAGTGATTACTAGAAATACTAGTATATCAAATGATTACTAAAAGAAAAGGATCTTACGCTCCTCAAGTAGTTTTTGGCTGAATTGGATCGCCTGTGCAGACATGAACCACAAAATATGGAGAGATAAGATACTCTCTGGTATCTTTGATATATCAATTAAAAAAATAACAAGAATACTTATATTATAAACAACCCACATTGTTAAATTATGTAACAAAGTTTTCGATCGAGGATGAGAAAAATAATTACCCACAAAAAGTTATTATTAAGAACAACTTGGTCCAATACCTTTGAGGGTAAGAGATATATTGTGTTATTTTCAACCCAATTTATGCTTTTATTGAGGCATAGTTCATTCAAAACCAATCAATACTTGAATTATAATTTTATGAAATTTTTAATATTTTTTTCCTCAGAAATGTAGTTAAATTGTGATCTTCCTAAATTACTTTGCTTTTAAATGAAGATATCAGATCACAGGCAAGTGATTCTTGGAAACAAAGTTAGATCAACTGTCACGCCCCGAACTCGGATCCGTGACACGGCCATGCTATTGCCGACTACTGCCCACAATAGCATGAAGCCTCATACATGGGTAACGGGGTAGTCAAACTAATCAAACTTTCATATATTAAAGCATTTCCAGTATAACTTGTTGTTTGGTACAAAATATAAAGCTTCTATACAGTTTATGTATATAAAAGTATATTTGTTTTACCCCCAAAAGAAAGAAGCCCTGATACAAAAGAAAAATGTCTCTAACTACTATCACTGGCGGTGATCTAAAAAAAATATAAATAAAATGGTATGAGCTACACGGCTTAGTAAGTAATCCTGCATAATCTTATCGGATCAACTATAATGCTCAACATGTTTAAACAAGGTTTGAGAAGCTGACATGTACATTACTTAACAATTTATCATGATAAAATATTTATACCGAGTCAATAAATCTGTGTTTTATGTCAACAAGAATTTTCATGAAAATGTACAACGTAAAACTGTACACCGGCATGTCGTGGTTTACACTCTCGAATGCTACTATGAAGTCATTATCGGCCACTGGCGAGGCCAGCTCAGTTATTATCGGCCACTGGCAAAGTCGGCTCAGTCATTCTCGGCCACTGACAAGGCCGGCTCAGTTGCATTCGGTCAGTAGCATCTAAGAAGCCATTAATAGTACCTCTTGCAAATAGTACCTCTTGGATGCTACAGCGAATTCATTATCAGTCACTAGCAGGGCCAGTTCAATTATTATCGGCCACTGGCGGGGTCGGCTCAGACATTCTCGGCCACTGGCAAGGCCGACTTAGTTCCATTCAGCCTGTAGCATCAATAGCCCAAAGGTACCTCTTGCAAGCAGTACACATAGCTAGGTGCAATTCCTCATTCTATCTTATACTTATACCATAATTACTATATCAACTTGCATGCATAATACTTTAAAATCTGTATAAACGTGATGTATGCATAACCATAAACTATAAGACTTAAAATAGGTTACTCACATACATGATCCATAAATTATGAGATCAAGACAGGTTACTTACTTTTCATAATATAAGGAGTATATACATGAATAACACTTAAAAATCTTAATTAAACATGATACTTACATGATCCAACATAAGATTAAAAAACAAGTTACATACATGATCTATAGAAGATTAAGAACAGGCTACTTACAGTAGTTCGCTTTCCAAATTTATCAAGTCCAGGTGACAAATCCTTAATCACCTAAAACAACATCATAGGGATCACATTATCCCTTATTTATTTATTACATAATTTTTCAGTTCATCATACTATGAACTTACTTGCTTGGATCCCATCCAAGGATTTTAGCCCAAGTCCAATTTACTCAATTTGGAGCCTTTGGGGCTCGATTCAAAACCAGATTAGGTCCACACATAGGTTAATTGGGTTTTTAATTAAAGAATTAGGCCAAGTTTATGATTGGGTCCAGCCTTTTCTAGCCAAGTTGGTCTTCTGATTTGGTCAGTAGGCTTAGTCCCAAGTTTAATTAGGTTTAATTTTTGGTTCACAATCAATGTGGCTTATTTGGGCTTGAGTTCGGGTCAGCCCGAGGTCAATTTGGCCTTCTGTCAGTTGAATTAGGCTTGAACTGGGCATGATTTATAATTAATTGGGTCTGCTGAGACCCACTTAGCTTAAATGGGGTTCGGACCTAGCTTAATTTGGTCTTAATTGGGATTTAATTTAACCCAATTTGTAATTCGAGTTCGTCCAAGCTCAGCTCAACCTAATTGGGCTTTGGTTTAATCAAATTTGGCTAAACCCATCACCTTTTTCTTTTATTTGGGCGTAACAGGTTTCGGACCCGAATCCGGATCCGACCCGTTAGGCTGAACCCACTTAGCAGATTCTGCTCCGGCCTTCCAGAGGCTTCTGCCTCTTCATCTCCCGCTCCCCTCTCTCTTCCGGTCTCTCTCTCTCTTTCTCCTTCGAACCTTAGCTGCTTCGGCCGAACCCTCAGCCTTCTCCTCCTCCAGCCTCGTTCCCTTCCTCTTCTCCTGTAGCCCTCCGTCTCCTCCCCTTCCTCTTGCTGGCAACTGGGGGGTGAGACTCCCTCGGCCACCGGCAGAGGCGGTGCTCCCACCTCGGAGCAGCAGAGGACGGGAGGCCGGCCCTCTCTTCTCCAAAGTGATGCCGGAGAAGGGAAGGAGGGCCTGGGGATAGGGCTGAGGCCCGGTCTCCTCCGGGAGGTCCTCATCTACTCCGACCACGGCGAGGTAGAGCTACCATCCAAGGATGAAGCCCCAAGGGTCCGGTAGATATTTTTTTTGTTTATTTATTTTCTTTCCTCCCTTTCTCCTTTTTCTTTTCTTTTATGGTGGCGCCATCACCTCTTCACTGGAGAAGAGATGGGGGCTCGACTAGTCTGGCGGCCCTGTGGCCGTGTCTGGTGCCGTCGCAACCAGGCCCGGCAGCCTGTGGCCACACTCTGTGCCCTAGGGCAGCCGCAGCTAAGGCTGTGATGCCCTGTTCACCAGCAGGCCGAGTCCGGTTGGGCTCGGCCCGGATGAACACCGAGCCTAGGCTGAGCCTAGCTGGGCTCGGCCCAGCTCAATTGTTGGGCCTGAGTCGTATCTCGGCCGGCCTATGGCCTATCCTTGTGCATGGGTCTGGCCTGGGTTGAACCCGTCAGCCCCTCCCCTGTGCCAGAGTCTTCTCCTCTCTGTTTCAAAACACTCCATAGAGGAACGTCCACCCCTTTTTTACTTTATTTAAATCCATTTACTTAAGTAAATCAAATCTTACCTTGCTTCGGTTAGCTGTAGCCGAGCAGTACACCCTTTACGAAACTTCCTCCTTCCTCTCCTAGGGCTTCAGAGCTCCTTTAACCTCCAGCTCCAAGGGTTTAGCTTCTTTGATATAGTACTCTAGAGGGCTTAGGAAATAAGAGGGTATAGTAAATCTTAGGTTAAGAAGCTGAGGGTTTAAATAATACTGCTTCAGAAGTAACTCCTTGGAGAGGTGGCATCCTCTCCTTTCCCTTTGTTCCGGGAGCCTCCAGCTGCCCCCTTTCTCAGGCCAGCTAGGTTTTTCCATTAACTGAGGATGAGAGGTGGCGGGCTCCTAATTTGCATGGTTAAGGGCCCAACAGTTGGCCTTCTCTCTACTAGCTAGCTGGGGCCCTGTCATTTCAGCCCTCAGGCGTGAGGCAGCAGCCCTCCATGGGCTGCCATCCATGGGCCCTATATGGCCCACTAACCACTTGGCCCAAATATTCTTAAATTGGACCTCAAAAGTATTGAGCCTAGTTAGTATTGAGTCCGGACATTACATCAACCATTCATTATTTGTAGCTCTCTGCTCTTCGGTGAACCTCACAATTATGATCAGATTGTTTGGAAGTTTGTCTCACTTGAGCCCACCCTCCATAAATGCTTACAAAAGGAAACAGCTAAATCGTTGTCATCACTACAACAGTTTATCATTAAATTCCTCAGAAAAAAACACGTTTATCATTAAAAAAAAAGGGGGAAATATTTGGCCATAAACCTGATAGCTTCATGCCAAGGCATGTGCAGTAGCGGGAAATTAGCATTGGTCCCATCCGCAACTGAATTCAGCAGAATGCGACATCTGATTCACAAGAGATGGAGCTTATAATTTAAACTGCTAGAACAGATATTTATACCCATTTTTTCCTTTTTCAGCTTTTCGATTATTTTGAATACTTTAGAATTATATTGAGTTTGGTTTGACATAATTATTTCCGCATGGGCCAGGAGCTGCATATTAGAATTTTAAAATAGCAAAAACCTCAAAGAAATTATTTAGATTCTTTTACAGAATAGCAAGGAAAAGAGCTTAACAGCGTCCAAAAAATTGAAGATGAGAAAAGAGATTCTTAGTGATTCCAAGGCCTTGATTGTGGGCAGGCACAATCAAGCACCGTAGACTGCTGATGGTGAGAGGTGGATGGATTTTTTTTAAATCTATTTGGATATTTTTACAAAATTAAACTAAAAATCTTGTAGAAATCGAGCCTAGCCTATCCAGCATATGTCTTTTAAACTATATGTGCAAATTATATCTAGTATTATAGAATATGAGACCCAACTCAGCCTATGTAAACTGGACCTCCTCCAGCCCATTCTAGTAGGATAGAAGAAAAAAATCTAGCGAGATCATTTTTTTTTCCTACAAGATTCAGGTCGAACCACTGAAAAAAAAAATATTGAATACTGTGAACATGGAGGAAACCTAGCCTGGCTTGTATTCTTGTGAATCCTATATAGATTGCATAGAAATATCCAAGCATGCCCTTAATATTTTCGCCTTTCTAAATTCTTATTTTCCAATCTTCTTAGCTTGGGCGTTCCAACTCCTCTCTTTTAAATCCATAATATCACCTCAATCCCACCCTTTCAGCGCTCCTATATATTTTCTTCTGTCTCTCCGTGCAATAGTCAAAATATGCAGACAAGACCACATAGGAATGAGCTTCGCAATCCCTTAATCAGTGATTCTGATGGATGAACGAATGCCCTTTGAACGAGCACCCAAAATCCATATTATAATATCCTGGATTCTGAATATCCAACTTAATTAATTAATTAATTAACCTGTTCTTTAGTTAATGGTTACGGTTGAGTTGGTCTTTAGTAGGAGTCTAGTGCACCATAGCTTCATTTCTTTAAATTGAAATTTTGTATTTTAACTTATATATAATAAAATATAGCAAAACATTTTTTTTTGAGTAGTATACTTCTGCATATAAGATATTCGAGTTATTTAAAAATTATATAACCAAAAATATGCAAATTAATTAAGTTTGTAAAGCGGTATGTCATTGTTCGAACTTGTAACAACTGAATAAAAATAAAAAAAATTGGTTTCTGGATTCTATTATTATAATAGGTAAATTGGAAGTATGAAAGGATTTTATGTAGTTAATATCTAGATTTTTGTTTTGGGGCTTAATGTGACTCGCTATCAAGACTTGTGCAAATACTATAAATTTATAAAAATTATTATGCTTGTGTTTTGATATGTTTCTAATGATTTTTTGGTCATTGAGAGATGTAGATAAAATCAAATTTTTGAGGTTGTTGGTTGCCATAAGTAGTTAGACTTGTTGGGAGATTTCATGAATTATTAGTTATGAAGTATCATAATTAATTAGACTTGTTTAGCATATGGTTTTATTTTCATAAATATAGATTACGGTCTTGCACACGTTTTCAGCAATTTCAAATCATCATGCACCTAAATCCCAATTTGAATAGTGACACATACACGTATGGTAGAATTGGCCACGCACATACAGAATGTCAACATACATCCTCAATTGATGTTGTTGTTGGAAACTGGACCCGGGGACGACCAGTCGGCCGAGAAGATGGAGCTCCGGTGAGGCGCTGGCGGGCGGCGATGGGTCCGAGAACGAGATAGTTTCGGAGGTATGCAGGCGTTTTGGGGTGGCCCTTTCCTCCGCAGATCCACCGGCCGAGGTGCCACCTCGGATGGTGTTGATGGTCCCGACGATGGATCTGTTGGCATTTGGATCTTCGGGCTGTGCGGTGGTCTCCGCTGGCCTCCTTTCCTCGTGCCGGTTCCGCACGAACCGGTCGAGTACACCACGGCGGATGAGTGCCTCGATCTCATCCCGGAGCTGGAAGCAATCCTCCGTATCGTGGCCGTGATCTCGGTGGAAGCGGCAGTACTTCCTAGGATTGCGCCAAGCTCCGAGGTCCCGCATCGGGGGTGGAGGCCGAAAGTAGTCCCGGCCCTGGATCTCCATCAGGATCTCTGCCCGAGGAGCATTGAGGGGAGTGTAGTTCTCGTACCTCCCCGACTATGGTTGCGGTCGTACCGACGATCTCGGTCTGGGCGGTGACCTTGGTCGGGATTGCCCCCGGGGTCGAGGTGGGCTCCTCAGCCGAGGCAGATTCTTGTTCCGATGAGGGGATTGGTTTCTAGGACGACCGCGCTCCTCACGGCGTCTCTTCTGTTTCTTGGAGGTCGGCTCGGTCGTACCCCGCCTCGAGGCAATGGCCTCTTCGGCCTTCGCATACTTTCGAGCTCGGATGAGCATCTCTGTGAAGTCGGCGGGGAAGCTCTTCTCGATGGAGAAGAAAAATCTGTAGGACCAAGCCCCAGTCTTCAACGTCGACATGGTTATCGACTGGTCGAGCTCACGAACCTCTCAGGTTGCGGCGGTGAAGCGGTCGAGGTAGTCCTTGAGGGACTCTTCCTCTCTCTGCTTGATGTCGAGGAGGGAGTCTGAAGTCCGCCGCTGACGTCGGCTGGTAGCGAAGTTAGTGGTGAACTGTCTGCCGAGCTGCTCGAAGGACGACACTGTACTGGGCTTTAGCCCAGAAAACTAGAGTCGAGCTGCTCCCCGAAGCGTCGCTGGGAAGGCCTTGCAAAGCATGGCCTCCGAGGATCCTTGCAACGCCATGAGAGCTCAGTAACTCTCCAGGTGGTCGAGGGGGTCGGTCGTGTCGTTGTAAGGCTCCACCTGAGGCATTTTGAACCTCGACGGGACCGGCTCGTCCTCGATTTGGCGGGAAAAGGGGGACTTGGTTGAATCCTGGCAATAGCATTGCTCCTCATTGTTAGCCTATGAGGAGCTAGGGAGATTCTGGCCTTGGCACGCCGGTCCATTTGGAGGAGGCGCCGGCAGGACCTGGGTGTGTGGAGGCGGCATCGGTGGGGCTCCTTCACGTTGCAAGCCTTGAACAGCCGTGGCCAAGGCTTGAACTTGCTGCACCAGGATGTCGAACTGTTCCGGCTGGATTTGCAGGGCTGAACCAGCCAGAGGCGGCGAATTCTGAACGGAGTGTTCTGGACTTGGTGGGGGACGCCGGAAGGCGTTAGAGGCTCCCTTGCTTCTCAACTTCATGGTCGCGACTCGGGCCCTTCCTCTAGCGCCAACTGTTGCTGGA
>JAOXJJ010000914.1:6343324-6368359 GCA_025769935.1 Phoenix roebelenii
TACAGTGCACTCGACAATGAAGTCGGCGAGTGCCTGGGCTTTAATTGCCGGCCTTGGTCGGTACTCGAGGTCAAACTTTCCGAGCTCGACCGCCCACTTCGTGACCCTCCCCGCCTGGTCTGACCGCTGCAGGATTTGCTTCATTGACTAGTCGGTCAGCATGGCGACTGTGTGGACTTGGAAATAAGGCCGGAGTCTCCGAGCTGAAATGATATGGGCGAAGATCGTTTTCTCCAGTTTTGAGTATCGGGTTTCAGCACCCCTTAAGACTCGGCTAGTGTAGTATACTGATTTTTGAAGTTTGTCTTCTTCTCGGACCAGGACAGAGCTCACCGCGACTGGGGAGATGGCCAGATATAAGTAGAAGAGCTCACCCTGCCGAGGCTTTGTAAGAAGTGGAGGAGAAGCGAGGAGGCGCCTAAGGTCTTCGAAGGCCTGCTGGCATTCCTCCATCCAAAGGAAGTTCTTCGGCCGCTTGAGGACTGAGAAGAATGGGAGGCATCTCTCTGCGGACCTAGAAACAAATCTCCCCAGGGCTGCAACTCGACCAGTAAGCTGCTGCACCTCCTTGACCGTCCTCGGCGGCGCCATCTCTTGCAGTGCTCGGATCTTCTCGGAATTCGCCTCAATTCCACGCTGGGTAACTATGAAGCCAAGAAATTTTCCCGATGTAACACCGAATGCACATTTAGCAGGATTGAGCTTCATCCGATACTTTCTCGGTGTGAAGAATATTTCGTTGAGGTCGACTACGTGGTCTTCTGCCAGCCGACTTTTCACCAGCATGTTGTCCACGCAAACCTCCATGTTTCGGCCTATTTGGCTTTTGAAAATTTGGCTGACCAACCTTTGATAAGTTGCTCCAGCGTTTTTCAGGCCGAAGGGCATCACCTTGTAGCAATAAGTTTCCCCGTCAGTAATGAAAGTTGTCTTCTTCTCATCCTCGGACGCCATCAGGATTTGATTGTACCCGGAGAAGGCGTCCATGAGTGTCAGCAACTGATGTCCCGAGGTGGAGTCCACGAGCTGGTCGATGCTGGGGAGCGAAAAGCTGTCCTTTGGGCAAGCTTTGTTCAGGTCGGTGTAGTCCACGCACATCCTCCATTTTCCGTTAGCTTTCTTGACGAGGACTACATTGGCGAGCCAGTCTAGATAGGATATCTCCCGGATGAAGCCGGCTTTGAGGAGCTTGTCTACTTCCTCGGCCGCTGCTTGCTGTCGCTCTGGAGTAGAGCCCCGCTTCTTCTGCCGCACGGGCTTGCTAGTTGGTTTCACCTGAAGTCGGTGAACCATGACCTCTGGATCTATCCCGGGCATGTCGGCGGATGACCAGGCGAAGACGTCCATGTTGGCCCGCAGGAACTCGATCAGGCGCCTTCTTTCACGGGCATCCAGTCCAGAGCCGACCTGTACGGTTAGCTCGGAAAGATTTTCCTGTAAAGGAATCTGGATAAGAAGCTCACCAGGCTCTACCCGCTCCTTTCGTGGGCCGCCCCGTGCTTCCAAAGTTTCGATGGAGAGCACCCAATCTATTATCGGAGTTGACGCCTCAGCCGGTCGCTTAGCTTTGTGGGTCGCCATATAGCATTGTTTTGCTATCGCTTGGTCCCCACGAACTTCACCCACTTCTTGGTCGGTGAGAAATCGCATAAGCAAGTGGTGAGTCGAGACCACGACTCGGATAGCGTTGAGCCCTGGTCGTCCGAGGATGGCATTGTATGCCGAGGGTAGACGGACCACGAAGAAGTCCATCCTTACGGTGCTTTCTCGAGGGGCGAGGCCGACCGTGACTAGAAGATCGATCTCGCCCTCGATCGGGACTGAGTCCCCAGTGAATCCAACTAGGGGGGCATTCATTCTCCGGAGTTGGCCTTCTATCATCCCCGTTTTCTGGTAGGCGTCGTAATACAAAACATTTGCCGAGCTTCCATTATCTACTAAAACGTGCTTTACATCAAACTTGTTTACAATCATGGAGATGACCACAGCGTCATCATGGGGAGTCTCAACTCCTTCCAAGTCCTCGTCCGAGAATGACATGGTTTCGGAGGTGCGCATGCGCTTTGGGGTGGCCCTTTCCTCCGCAGATCCACCGGCCGAGGTGCCACCTCGGATGGTGTTGATGGTCCCGGCGATGGGTCTGTTGGCATTTGGATCTTCGGGTTGTGCGGTGGTCTCCGCTGGCCTCCTTTCCTCGCGCCGGTTCCGCACAAACCGGTCGAGTACTCCACGGCGGATGAGTGCCTCGATCTCATCCCGGAGCTAGAAGTAATCCTCCGTGTCGTGGCTGTGATTTCAGTGGAAGCGACAGTACTTCTTAGGATTGCGCCAAGCTCTAAGGTCCCGCATCGAGGGTGGAGACCGAAAGTAGTCCCGGCCCTGAATCTCCATTAGGATCTCTGCCCGGGGAGCATTGAGGGGAGTGTAGTTCTCGTACGTCCCCGACTGTGGTCGCGGTCGTACCGACGATCTCGGTCTGGGCGGTGACCTTGGTCGGAATTGCCCCCGGGGCCGAGGTGGGCTCCTCAGTCGAGGCAGATTCTTGTTCCGACGAGGGGATTGGCTTCTAAGACGACCGTACTCCTTGCGGCGTCTCTTCTGTTTCTTGGAAGTCGGCTCGGTCGTACCCTACCTTGAGGCAATGGTCTCTTCGGCCTTCGCGTACTTTCCAGCTCGGATGAGCATCTCTGTGAAGTCGGCGGAGAAGCTCTTCTCGATGAAGAAGAGAAACCTGTAGGACCGAGCCCCAGTCTTCAACGCCGACATGGCTATCGACTGGTCGAGCTCGCGAACCTCCCAAGTTGCGGCGGTGAAGCGGTCGAGGTAGTCCTTGAGGGACTCTCCCTCTCTCTGCTTGATAAACATTGTTTTCACCCCTAGGGCTACGTAAAAATGAAAATCAGCTCTTTGATAACTAGTCTGCATAGAGGTAGTTTGAATTTCCTTATGGTTGTAGCTTTTCAAGCACTAAGTGTCAGTCAACTCCAACAAATTTTATGTGCTAGTGAATTACTGGATGAGAAGCGATATGCGATGCAGCTTAAATGTTGCAATGAAGATATATAGGTTGATTATGTCAAACACCCAAATCATTTAGAAAATATTTGAGCTGTATAACTTAACAAGTATAAGATGCCATAGCCCTATATTTGGCTTATGTCAATAATCAAGAAGTAGTAGTTTGTTTCTTAATACACCATAAAACTGTATTATCTGTAACATAGTTTGTTTCTTTATACACCATAAAATTGGACTATCTATAATATAGTACATCATATCAGTTAGCACCGGTGCATATCGAGCATACCATACTGAACGCCATATCATGTGTACCGATGTTGTTCCAAGATGGTACCAATACAAGTTTCGGTACCAAGCTTGCAAACCTCGATCTCTAAATAAAAGTGCAATAGCTAGTAATAGATTGACCAATAGTAGGGCAAGCAGTCCAATGACTATTTGATAACAAGAGTATGCATTTCCTTGAGCAAGATTTAAGATAACAAAGGACTTGAATTGCCACTTCTATATATGTCATTGTGTCTCTTGCACAAATTGGCCAAGAATATTGACAGCATAAATTATTTTCAGCCTTGTGATGGTAAGGTACATAAGTCGTTCAATCTTCAATATGGCCCAGCATCAACGAAGGGAGTGCCTATATCCAGATATAGTTTCTCATTTTGCTCCATTAAAATGTCAATAGGTTTGGCTCCAATAAGTCTGTTTTCCTTCAAATACCAAGAACGTATTTTCTTTGTGAGAGAGATCCCTTTCTGAGAATGAGCTACTTCAATGTCGAGAGTACGTTAAGAGACGAAGCTCTTTAATATGGAATATGAGGGGAGAAAAGATTTGATGGACGCTATTATAGCTAGATTATTTCCTATGATGATTATGTTATTGGCATAAACAAGGATATCAGTAATGTGAATACTAGACTTCAAATAAGAAGGGAATAATCTGCACTTGATTGCCGAAAACCTATCTCAAGAAAAGCATTAGGAAACTTCGAAAACCAATTCCAGGATGCTTGTTTCAGGCTATATGATGATCTATTGAGGCATTAAACCAGACATATCGAGTCACCATGCTCCCTCGTTCATGGAAATCCAAGTGGTTGGCTCTGATAAACTTCTTCAGCTAAGTCACCATGGAGGAAGTCATCGTTGACATCCAGCTAATATACAAACCAATTTTTGGATTGCCTGAGCTATTGAACATTAAATAGTAGCTAACTTGGGATAGTCCATCCCTTGTTTTTGGGTATAACCTTTCATGACGGGTCAAGCCTTTATTGTTCAATATTGTTATATACATAATATTTGAATTTATAGACCCCTTTACAATAGATACAATGCTTATCAAGCAGCAAGTTAGTCAATTGCCATATGTCATCTCATGCCATTAAATATCTTTTATGGCCTTGGAGAAACTTTCGGGCCCATCATAAGAAGAAATAGATGCATGGAAAGCATGACATCGTTGAGTAAATTATTACTAGTTTATGTATTGGGTTAGTTGACTCGTATCATTTGTAGTAAATGTGGTTTAAATGCAATCCGGACCCAATAGCCACGCCATTGGAAATGCCTCTTTTGAATGTTTACTTATTCCATCAGGTCATGCAGGGTTTCAATTTTAAGCCCAGCTAGCAAAAGTCAGATGAGGCTCAAACTTATTATTTTTAACCCAACCCAACCCACTATGATAAATTATAAATTTATATTTAAATATTATAATTTATCATGGTAATATCAGCCCAGCCCAGCATATGCTGAGGTCTGCTCTCAATCATCCCTCCCAAAGGCTTGCCTTAAATCCAATACAAATCTGGGTCACTTGCAAGTCAAAGCTGGGTTGAACCCCTCACATTAAACTTCATTGCTACACGTCTAGCCACAACCTAAAGACGAGGTTGATAGATTTGATTCATTGAACTCAATCTTATTATATACAGTAGATCTGCTAGACTACTCCAACTGACCTATTCAACATATGCAATACTTTGCCTTATTATAGGTTAATGTGACCTGCTTTCATATAGAGATTTTGGAAATTTGTTGTCATCACTCAACATTTTTCCAATTTCCAAATCAATAGGTTTTAAATATTTATATGTATATATGTATATGTGTGTGCGTACGGTGGATGGATAAATATTTATATGGATGCATAGGTGTTGGGTTCTATGTATAGCTGTTGTACTTTTTTATTCATTATCTTAATTTATTGGGTGGATAACCCCATCCGTATTTCTATTAAAAAAAAAAAAAAAGCCTTCATAAAGATTAGATTACACCCCTCAAGTAGCTTATTTACTTGTTCTCACATGAGAATTCCATGCAACCTGATGAAAAATTAATATGCAAGAGAAGGTGATTATGGAGATTGGATTTGAATTCAAACCACCATTAAAATGAGCCTAATTCAAACTCGAACTGCATTAAAAGGGCTTCAGTTAACTCAAGCTCAAAGGCAACCGCCTAAGGCTCCCTTGGTCAATGAATTTAGATGTGCATGTGCAGTGCATGTTTTAACACTACAAATACCTTGACATCTTGGAATTATTTTGGCCATGCAATTATGAACCAATCTTAGCTGGTTTGCAAATGATTAATGGTGGCTCAGAATTGAATCGGTTCAAGTCAAGTTGGGTTAGACCTAATTGACCTAATTTGTGTTCTAATTAAATAAAACAGGACTTTGATCAAATTAATTTAAATCAATAAACCCTAAGTTCAAATATGAATTTTAGATATAATTTGGTAAAAATGAGGACTTGTTTGATTCGTGGAAAAAGAAGGGGAAAAAGTGTGGCCAATGGAAAAATGAAAAAGACCTTTCATTTGGTTAGAGTGTTCAAATGAAAAATGATAGAAAAGTAGCACTCTCATGGAAATAAGATTCTCATATTTCGTAGGAAAGAAAAAAAAAACTTATGAGAGACATGAAAAAGCTACTTTCCTACTGATTGAAAATTGAAATTATTTTTTTCTAAAACTACCCTTAAACTATCAAAAACTATGGATAAGACCTTTTTCCTTTGTTAAGGGTATAATAGATATTTCGCACAACTTTTCCAAAAAAAATTGATACTCAACCAAACATAAGCCATTCTGAAATGTACCATTTTTTCATGGTCAACCAAACATACTAAAACCATTTTTCAAACATCATATTTCCAAAAATTACCTTTCGAGAATAAATATTCTAGTGAGGAAAATTTTTTTCCGCGAACCAAACGAATCCTAAAGCATTGGCTAAGAGTCATTTCAACCAAATATGAGGGTGTCAACTAGCACAATTGGGAAAGTCCAGCTTGGTAACAAGAATTTGGGTTTGAGTCCCACCCTCACCCCAATTTTGACTAGAATTTTTCCCATGTTAATTCTCAAAAAATGGTTCCATAAAACATGAACAAACTATAGCTAAATCCCTACCACACCTAAATAAATTGGGACCCAACCTGAACATGTGTTAGGTTTAAATATGTTGCCCTAACCTCCATAATTAATCCAAAATGGATGATTTAAAAGTCAACTAGACCACTTACACGTATCCCTGGGGTCAATTGGTGAAATTACCAATCTGCACTATGTTTACAAGATATGTAAATTATGTATATACATAACAAAAGGAGCTAAAATATAACCAAAAATAATTATAAGAGATGGACTTTAAAGTTCTCTTAAGCGGAGAGGGTATCTACTCCTCTCAACATCAAAATTCGGAGAATCCAAATCAAAAATTTATACCATTGATTATAATATATCCAACTAAAAATGCTTAGAAATCAAAGATTACATATTTTGATGGTCCAGTGCAGCATATAAGACAAAAATGGATGGCATTTACTGTAGTAGCATGCTAAAATGCATGATAGAGAATTCAAATTAGGAATGCATCTCATTGATCATGATCTCCGTATGTTTAAACATATAGAGATTTAATGATCATATAAAAATATGATTTAATATCATTTTAACCATTCATTTTTATGTCCACATGATATATAGATTAGAGACCACAAAAATATATAATTTTTTACTTTATGTCTGTTTGGTGGTATACATTATAATCAACGGTATAGATCTTTGATTTGGATGCTCCTTTCTTGATCTTAGAGCCGAAAAGTGTGGATACCCTTTCCTCTTAAGATGACCAAAGTCCATCCCTAATTATAAATAATAAATTATCACGAGAAGATATATGCTCGTATTTTAGGGCTAAAAATGGATTGGATACAAATTGAATATTGATATATTCATATTTGTATCTATATTTTTCTCAGATATTAATCAAATTTGAGCAAAATTCAGGGATAAAAGGTAGCAATGAAGACATGATCATAAAGAAAAGATTCAATTAAAAAAAATGTAATTCTAGCAAGCATTTAAATAATAAAGACTAATAATTTCATAAAGGATATACCACTCAAGGTTAGTCATCACCAAAGTAGACGGAATCTATGGCGCCTCCAAGACATCTCACGGCTATCATCGGTTACAATCACAGGATGGAAACTAAAAAATGGACGAAACCTTCGAAACTCTAGTTATTTGAAGATGGCGAAGAAAAGAGAGACGAAATAGATGAATGAGAGGTTTGAGCCTTCCAGGCATGCGAGGTGATTCGTAAGATTTTACTCGAATCAGGTATTTTGTATTCGGGTTGTCCTAAGTCACAGTCATCTAATATCTAGATTCCTTTTAGTTTAAGTTTGGTTAATCACTTAATTGGTTCTCTGATTTAATTTAACTTAAACTTCTTCTTTTTACGTATCCTTATTATATGAAATCCGGATCCAGATCCGAATCTGAAAAAAATAGATGTATCCACATTTGTATCTATATCGAGAAAATTTTTAAGTTGGCTATCCAAATTCGTATCCGGATTCGATCAGATAAAAAAAAATAGTATTTGAATCCGATCTGAATCGGATATAGAAACAGATACGGTCAGATATAATTCGACCCAGTTTCAGCCCTATCATCTTTGCTTTCATTATACTCTAAAATATAAAATATTTTGGTCATTTCATATCTTTGTATTTATTGTATATTTCTATTTTTGTATTGTATATATATTTTTGGATAGGTCATTAATCTCCAACAAGTTTAATTGGAGGTAGCTCAACTAGGAATCTAACAAAAACCTACAAAATATAGCTCGCACACTCACTTAATAACAGAATATTCTATCTATTCATAAGGTTGAATCATATGCCTTGACCGAACTTTTGTTTCAATTCACATATGAGGTTTTGGTAACACATGTTAAATAGGTATTGTCCATGGTTTTGCAGTTGGTATCTCCACAACTATGCTCATTTAATGTATGCTTGAATAAGCAAAGGAAAATCGGGCGAAGAATAGAATAGGAAAAAGGAAAATATTGCATTATTCACAGTATTTAAACTTATCTTTTGATACTTGAAAGAGTATGCTTCAATAGAAACTCTTCAAATACTGAAGATTCCACACCTTACAAAATTGAACTTCGAATGAGTCCATGGAACAGAAAAAGATGATTTAATATTAACATTGGAAAATATATAAATGAGCAGTTGCTCAGAAAAAAAATTGCAGAAAGAAAGAAAAAGAATTACTAATAGATCATCAAGCATAAAGAGAGATTCTAGGTTTTACACTCTCTCTCTCTCATATTTCGCAAAATATTGGGCCAACGCAGCATTTGCTTACTCTAAGGTCGTACACTAGGTATGGATAAGGTTCCATGGAATATGGAAGAACTTGATGTTTTCCCCTACGGCTTAAGCCTCCATTTCTTGGCGAGCTTTTGTCTAAACATTGTTTATTTGGTGATTGCAATAATGATTGATGGTGATTGCATGAAGGGGATGTGGAGTTTGAAATTTGCTGCAACCTCAAGGAAATCCCAGTACGAAGAGTGAAAGAAAAAGGGAATATAATTAGGCCGGTGGAGAGGTACAGAGAGGCAATGACTAGGGAGACTTTGGAAGTAGGTTATGTGGAAGGAGACCATTGGGAGTAGGAATTTAGTGCAACTAGTTTGGGCTTGAAGATAAATATACATGTTGAGTGAGAGAAAAGCAAGGGAAGTCGCCTCCATCTATGATGTCCAAAGGAGTGGCTCAGGTGGCAAAGCAGCCTCAACCTAGATGTTGACCGTTTTCCTATCATTTTAAATCAAGCATCAAGTCATACAATTTCTCTCATTGTCTGGATGTGCATCTTTATAGCTATGGATAAAAATGCTCCAGCTTGGTCCTTCCACATCAAGTAGTCCATGCTCAGTATCATTGGGAAATTTTAGATAAAGTTCTACAGGATGACCAGCCCATCATGAGAAAAAGGACCTCCCATCCAACATAGAGCAGAGCAAAACCGACTAAGAATTAACTATAAAGGAGAATATTGTTGCTGAGCAAATTCTGATATAGCTCTGGAATCACACTTCTTAGCATTTCCCTTTTGCTGTCTTTATTTGGCTATGCATGGTTCTGGCTCTGCTTTTTTAGCTTTTGTCCTCATAGAAAGGATTTCCTTGCTCCTGAAAAGAAAGAGACTGTAATTCCACCTTTCCTCAGAAACTATGCAACACCCACCTTGCATTTGATTCAAAAAATTCTTGACCCACTGATTTAAATTGAGGCAAATTTATATATATATATATATATAGTAATCTACAGCTTATGCACAAGATCTATAGAAGTGTATCTAGATTTTATTGGCTTTTCTTCCGAGCTTATCAGGTAGATCCTCAATATCATTGCATTTTGTGCAGTAGAGTTGGACATCATAATTGCAGCTTTATCAGTGTCTTTTGACCATTCGTTGGATGGTGACATCAATGAAAGTATCTGAAAGGATTTGAAATCAGTGCATTGCTTGTATAGCAACAATTGCAAATATTGACCCAACTTCTATGACTTTCTCTCAGAAAAGATGGAAGAGATCGGTGGTTGGGACATTGCAGTGTAGAAACTTAACGACAAATTTTGTTTATGTTGGTCATAGTACGCTTACGTAATCAATCGTCTCAAAATTTCCTGTAGGGTCATTTGGCAACAACTAGAACTCAAAAGTAAATTTCCCTTCAAAAGAAAAAAATCAGTAACTTAGATGTTTGTCTGAATTTGGTAGCACTGTAACTCAGGCTCCATTTTACAAACTTGACATCAAAGTCCTTAGCTCATATGTCAGATTTAGCACTTCAGAGTACAAAGAAAATCAAGTGGAGAAATATGATGCCGGCTCTGACGTTTCTTTTCAATTTTAGGTTTAGCCTTCTATATGTATGTTTCTCATTTAGGTTAGTTTAAATTCTTTCCATCATCATACTGGGGAAACTGCAGATTTGGGAACAGATGTTTCATAAGCTCAAGATCTTGGGTTTGTCATAGCTTGCTTGGTTTATAAACCAATTCATCTCAAATCACTGAAATTTGAGATAATTTTTTTTGACATGCCAGTCCATGAAATCTGAAATATTCCTATCCATCATTAGCAAGGTCCTATCCTAAGCAAATGGTCCAATTACCTTGAGAGTTTACCAGCAAACCAGCTAGCACCATCAAATTTGATGCATTAATAAACCATCTTCTTTTTTTTAAGAGAAAAAGGGAGGGAGACCCATCCACACTATAATTACTTAGAACCAAAATACTTGAGATGTCACAGCTGGGGCTCAAATCAGAAACTCTGGTTGCTAAGCAGAGAAGTGTGACCATCGAATAAGTCCCAAATTCATAAATTTGAGGTGTTAATAAACCACTTCTATGTTCAGTCTAATATATCATAAAGATGATAGACTTGCACTAAAAATATTCTCTCTGTTTCCTTTCTCTACCGTGTAGTGCACCTCAGTTGTACCGTCAATTAAATCGACACTTTGACATGCACACATCAAGCGATTTACATAAAAAGTTAAAGACTGATAGTTCCTAATCCTGATTCCCCACAATCCTTTGGCCCCACAGGCCGATATCCAAAAAATGCTTTTGGATGAACTGCAATGGATGGGTCATTTTCATTTCTTTGGGAAGATGGATGCCCAAAGGTAAGCACCAAAAACAAGCCTTCAAACAAAAAATCTGCTGTAGTCATCTTCCTCGCAGTCGTAGAAGGTACTATTAAACATCTTAGAAACATAGAGCAAAGGAAACCAAAAGATGATGTAAATCAATGCATCATCCTTGTTAATATGATGCAAAGATCTTCAGTTTACCTACAAACTTTCAGTTTAATCTTGTCATTCAAACCAAAAGAAAGAATAGAGTTCTATCTAATCATTTAAGTCTATTATAATATGTGGAATTCAAGACCAAACAGTGCCATAAATCAACATATAACAGTAAACTGAACCATTCAAAAAATTATAGCTGGGTCCTTCAAGGCCTGTCAGAACTAGAAGAATCCATAATATTCAGAATAGTATTTTGATCTTCAGCTGTGTCAAATAGTCAGTTGAAAAGGTCTAAATCTAAATCAAGAAAGCAAAATATTTTTAAGAGAGCCATCCATCCTTCTAAACTATTGTCTGAAGATAAGTACGAAGAGGGGAAAAATCACAAAGAGCCAAAGCTGCCAAACTTTATCATGTAGGCTGTAGAATCTATGGCATGACATCAGGGATTTGGTGAATGCGATTAACATAAGTGGAGCCTAGTCCATTTAAGCTAGATGGACCACAGATGATAGAGGCAGCTGACCTGCCCACCAATCCGAGCAGAAGAACCA
The DNA here is from genome assembly GCA_025769935.1 of Phoenix roebelenii. NCBI lineage: Eukaryota > Viridiplantae > Streptophyta > Magnoliopsida > Arecales > Arecaceae > Phoenix > Phoenix roebelenii. Next base: position 6,355,051 of record JAOXJJ010000914.1, read on the forward strand.
ATGGCTTGCGGTCCAAAAGGTGCACTAATCTGATGATAGTGATTTCAATCAATGAACTGTTCCTTTCTGTCGTGGACCATAACCTAACTCATGTAGACCATATGAATGGAAGACTCATGGCTTGTTAAAATCTTCAGGCTGTGGCATGCCCAAGTCTCCATGACCAAATCATTAGTAGGGCCTAAGCATATAACTATTTGTACCAGACTACTGTAGAGAAATGATTTTAATACTTTATGGCCAGTGCATTTAATGTAGCAATGCAACAGTGATATACGAGGAAAAAAAAGGTGAGAATGATGATCTTCAATTTCTACAGAAATTTTATGTTTATATGACTGGACAATAACAGAACCAGATAAAATGGACTAAGAAGCATGCAGAGTTAACTCTTCCACATATGACTTCAAATTCTACAATCAACAAATAAAATTATCAAAGATCAAATTCACCTCGGGATTTGAACACCAGTCCCCAAAGCGAAGTGATCCAACGATGCACCTGTATTACTTATCCATAGTGCTTGATAGAAGGAGAGGCCACCATGAAGTTATTGTCTGAGACTTCCAAGTATCACCTACCATCAAAATCCCACTCGGACTTGCTCAAATATTACTGTGCAACCTTGCTCCATGAACTCTAATTCAGGTAGATACGTATAAATAATGACTTGCTGATATTACATAACTTTGAGTTCATTTTCTGCTTCCACTTCATCAAATTTGCGGGAATTTCAACTGGAACAAAGAGATGCACTGAACTAATGATACAATTGCTTATGATCTCCTACTGCAACTGTCATCCCACAGCCCAACCATGATGCAGAAGTAATAATGGAACCAAAAAATACAGGAGTTTTCTTCTTGGCATGGAGCATACGAACTCTCTGTGATGGGATATGAAAAACACCCAACAGACTCACCCTCCCTGCATCAATGTCAAATCAACTACCCAATCAAAAATAAGCTGCTTGGCTGATCCACAAAGAAATGGCAAATATTTTCTTCCCCTCCAGTCAATATGGAGAGAGTACTACTACAAGATCTTCACAAAAGATGGTGCATCAGTCCTTGGCCCTGCTAGAGATCGATACATGTATAACTTCTCAACAGCCTCACTGTCATCATCCTCATCTCTGTCCCCAATGACTTCTACCACCAAGTGAGGTAACCTCTGAGCCACCTCGTTGCAACCCCTTACTGACAGCTTGCAAGAAGACATCCAGAGGAACCTCATGTTGTAGTAATGGTGAAGCCCCGCAAGAAGAGCAGAATCCCCGAATGGGCTATCTCTGATCTCAAGTTTCTGCAATTTGGTGCACCCTTCCAAAACATACCTCAGCGCCAAGTCACTGTTCCCAGCAAAAGCAACAGAAAGCGTCCTCACCAGCTTGCCATACTTCCCAATGTAAGCAAATGCCTTGTCAGTGAGCAACCCAGACACAGCAAGCCTCCTGAGCTTCTTGCAGTTCATTACTATAGCCCCAAAACCCTCGTCCATGGGCTCTTCAGTAACGTGATCGGGGCGGTGCCGACCCATGATACAGAGGCGGAACACCACAAGATCCTGGCAATTCTTGGACATGGTCACGACGGCCGCGTTGGTCATCTGCTGGCAGAAATAAAGAATGGAACGGAGCTTCCGACAGCCTTCAGAGATCGCAACAAGGCCGACATCTGAGACAGACCCCTCAGAGTCCTCCGTCGGATCCACAGGAAACACCCTCAGCTCCCGGAGGTCCTTGCATGTCGCTGCCACTGCCTGAAGCCCTTCGTCTCGCACTGTATCAAGCACCTGAAGCAGAACCCACAGAGACCAAAGTTTGAAATGGAAATCCCAACAGAAATCAATATAGGACTATATAAGCCGGTAGCGATCAATACCCAGAAATTCTGAAGATTGTGGCAGTGGCGGATCACTGGGTTGAGCTCCTCGGCGCTGATCTCCGCAAAGCTGAAGTTGAGGGAGGTGAGGTTGGCGCAGACAGGGTAGATGGCCGGGAGGTACTGAGGCGCCACATCGCGAAAGCCTGAGAGGCAAACGAGTGACTTGGAGGCAGCAAAGGTATTCACCAGATCGACCACATTGTTCCCTCCTTGTGGGATTGCGGCGGCAGCCGATCCGAACGACCCAGTGCCGAGGTGAGTCAGCTGGGGCGCCAGCGCCATGAGGCGGCGGAGCTGCTCCACGGAGACGTGGTGGTTCACCCTCAGCCGCCGCAGGGCGGGCGAGCGGGTGACAAGCGCCTCCAAGGCCTCGAAATTGACCGCACTGGCAACACAATCAAACACGAGCGACTCCAAGCTGGTGGTCGTTTCCGGAAACCTCGACATCCAGTCCGCCATCTCATCCTCGTCATCCTCCAAATAGTCCTCTATCAGATCTAGCACTCGAAGATGCCTAAAAACAAACCCATCAATCAAGCACCCACCGCAAAACGAGAAACCCACATCTAAATCTACAAAAGTTAGCATCATTGGCTTCCTAATCGATGGTATTCAGTAACGGATAATCGGGAATATGGAGGAGATTGGAGAAAAGCTCTTACCTGCACTTCTCGGCGATGACGGCGAGGCCGGCGGTGCTGAAACCTTCGCAGCAAATAAGGGAGAGCTCCTTGAAATTAGGGAAGGAGTAAGCGAGGAGGGAGAGGTCGCCATCGGCGACGGACATCCTCTTGAGGCAGATCTTCTCGAGCCAGGGGTAGGCGGCGGCCATGGCGCAGACCCAGGGGTGGAAGTGGGCGCCCCAGTTGTTGGGGATCAGGCCGAAGTCCGCGAAGCGGGGCTTCCCCTTGAGGACCACCGCCCGGACGCGGCGGAACCGCTCGGTGGCCCGCCGAGGGGAGACGGCGTAGCAGTTGCCGATGAAGAGCTCGCGCCGGGTCTGGGCCTCGGCCCGGTACCAGGACCGGCACACCAGGGACGCGGCGTTCCGGTCCCGGCGCCAGCTCAGGAACTGGAGAACGTTTTCGAGAACGTTCTCCAGCACCTGATCGGAGAAAGGCGGCGGAGCGCCTCCGCCTCCGCCTCCGCCGCCCCGGCTCTTGGCGGAGCCACCTCCCCCCTCCTCGTCCTCGGACATGTCGGACCGCTCCTCTCTCATCGGCGTGGAGAAGAGACGATTTATGGGAGGAGGGGAAGAGAGAGAGGGATGGTAGTCTTAATTAATTAGAATTTTGAAAGGGGTGTCGATCTATGAGAGGAGGACAGGGTCATGCGAAAATAAATTAATTAAATATTAGTGATAGAAGGGAAGGGAAGGGAAGGGAAGGGAAGGGAGGGATGGGCTCATCAGGAGGGAGATGAGGGGAGGGGCAAGCAGTATATTTATTTGGCCTCCACGCTGCTGTTTCACTGTCTCAGCATTGGGATTCTCCATACCCCTCAAACTGCACTGTCCAAAAAATAGAAAAAAAAGAAACTCTATCATTTAGCCTTTCTTTGGTTTGAATTGAATATTAACAATTTGTTATATATGAGTTTATCTTTCTGCCCTTTTTCTTATTTTAATCCATCTGCCTCCTACCGTTTTTTGTTACTTAATACATGTAAAAGAGCAATAAGAAAAAGGTACCAAGGAAAAAAAAAATCAAAAAGTTTGGATGGTACTATCTCTTACCCATTCAGCAAAAAAAAAAATAATAATAATTTCTCATAATTAGGCTTTTTTTTTTTTTTTTGGATCCTGGCCAATTTTTTTATTTCATGAGCTCTACCTATCTATGAATCTAATTAGCTTTAGTTCTAGGAGCAATGGCTCTATTGAAAACTTAAGTTTCGACTCATGCATGAATATAGTATGAGAAGTAAAATGGATCATTAGGCGAATTTGACCACAAAAAATATTAAATTGTAAATAGATCCGACCCAAAATTTAACTAAAAATGAATATAGTTTAGCCCCGAAACTCATCCCATAGCTAGCCCTAATTAGAGCCCCTCATCGATTTTAAAAACTATTTAGGAAAAAGAAAATAAAAACAATAGGGGTGATTGGATAGGATTTGAAGGACCATCATGGCGTTGCGGATAAGATATGGGGGATGGAAGCCCTTATCATTCTAAAAGGAAAGCTTTAAAAAACAATGAAAAGAGTGGGTGAGTGGATGGGAGTTGAAGGTCCATCAAGGTGTGGGTCTAATAAACTACCCTCTGCGGTGACTTGGAGAAAGGTGGGGGTACAAAGATCTGGGTCTTTCTTTTTTCTCCTGTGCTGTTTTCTTTTCTTTTCTTTTCTTTTTATCATGCTCACTGACCAATCCATACATGAACAGGATAGGGCTGGAGGAGGGTGGGTTCTTTTGGGGGGTTCAGGGTGGAGGTAAGGCATTCTCTGTCTACGTGCTTGCCTTTGATTGCTGGAGTTTGGGGGATTGGATGTTGACCACGTGAGATGGGGTTGCGTTGCATGACTCATAAATGCTGCAATTGGGGCATCAGGGTTTAATGAACACATGGATGATGGCTAATCATGGACCCTCTCTCCTATGCATGTGTGTATATATGGGCAAAAAGGATGGGTATTATAATTTTTTTTTTTTACAACAATATATGAGGAAGAGTTTTTCATTCATTCGGATAGAATGTCAATTTGCAAAAAATTATCCATAAATTGGGATTTTCAGATGATTTATATTTCATTCTTAAATACAACAAAAACTTTAGTAGAGACTAAGACTTACGGCAAGTTTTTCAATCTGCCGTGATTCCTTCCTAGAGATTGGTTGAGTCAAATCAACTTAATTTGGATTTCTTTGATATTGGCTAGCTTGTGGTGGGACATGCTGAGCTTTTCCTTTAGTCAACTTGGGTTGTACTACGGATATCTACGAGATAGATTCGGTGAGTTGTACCGGAGATGTCCATGAAAAGATCCAATAGCTTGCCAAAACTAAATAATTTTAAAAATAAAAAAACATTATTGGTATAAAAAAATATAATATCGAAAATCAAACCAAAAAAATTTAAAATATTTAATATTTTGAATTGATTTCAAAAATTTTATATATTTTAAGAGGATAGAACGTTAGGATTGGATACGTTGGGTGGTATTTTCATGGAGCTAGTAATTTGAACTTAAATTAAATATAAAAAGTATTAAGAAAATTAAATATCAGATATTTGGTTTTGGATTTGCTATTGGATTCTACTTCAGATGAGAGAATAACCAAAACCACACCTAAAACTGAAATTAAATGATTTTTAATTTTTAAAGCCATCACCGAAACCATCCTATTTAATTTCAATTAAAACTGTCCATCCATTTTAGGGATATGTAAAATATTCAAGCATTCACCCTATTAACATTCTTAGATTGTACTATCTCTTATGCATAAAGTCATAGTGACTGAGTCTTAAACTAATTACTTGTACATGAAAAAAAATTTGGTCATAGTAAATTTTAAGAAGATGACAAAAAAAAACCAACATCATAGTAAATTTTAAAAAGATGACAAATATTATGCAACTATTGTCATGCAAAATGCATCATATATTGATGCATGACATTATTCTGACTTGTACATGCAGTTTTAAGTAGTCTAAGTTTACATTAAGCATGCAAGTATTGTTATTCTTGGCGTATAATCTCTACCTAGCATGGCAATATATATCGGAAAATATTATCGAAATTGCAAACTTAGCCAATTCAATTCCTGGGTATCTGGGAAGTCTTTGCTAACATGGGATGTGAAAATAATCTTTATTCATTAGCATAATAGAGATAAAATTATAATGCTAACTCCGGTGTTCTAGCAATTTATCATTGATTTTATGGGTTCTTCAAGCTGCACTTTGCTCTTGCTAATGCTCCAATTTACCTCCTAAAAGAGTGATGATATAAAGTTGTCAATAGTGTTTTAAGTGGCAAAAAAAAAAAAAAAGGAGGCAGGCTGTTCAACCTAAGAATGTGGGTTGTTAGACTCAGTTATATTATTTAAAATGTCATAGATGATTAATATTGTTGAATGCATGTGATGCATGCGAGGGCCCAACATGGACAATTTGTCCACTTCTGCTTGTTATTTTTCTTTTGTTTCTTTCTTGGGTAAGGAGGGGAAGATCTAACCTAAGGTGAAAGAATGCATTTAATAATGATAAAAATTTCAAAAAATACCATAAATAAGTTGAACATCTAGTCATTTGGAAGTCAACTAACAAGTTTGCTTTATATGATAAATATAGAGATGTGACAGAAATATAAATTATGACATGGCTCCCAAAGGCATCAAGCATAACATTGGAGTGTTCGAATTGTAAGTGCGAATAGAGAGGAGGAAGTAGATTAAACAAGTAAATTCTTCCATCCGGGCACAATAACCGCTCCAGAAAATTTTCACGGTTATATGCTAATTTCTTACTTTTAAAAGAACGATATAGACCACTGAGGTGGTAGCTCAGTGGAATGAAGCCTTACTTCTAACCAAATGGTTCCGAGTTTGAAATACGTGGGCGTCGATTAAATTGTGGAGACTGGATGCTCCCTACTCGGACACGAAATTTAGAAGAGTTACTGATCTACTGGTAGCCTCGGTGATGCCTGATGTGATGTATACACAGAAAATTCATGCCGGAGCCCAGAGGGATATCCGAGCTAAGCCTATGGATGGAGAAGATATAAGTAAAACCAGCTGGGATGCCCAACACACAGTCATTTCTATTGGGATGGGGGCTCCGTGAGAACTGCTACGCCTACGCAGGGGTGGGCTTGTCCCTTCCTCCCCTTCCTCTTTTTTTTTAAAAAAAATAATTTATTAAAAAAAGACCTCCTATTTTTTTTTCAAGAGTGAGGTACGGAAACCTATTGAAATTAGATTACCCAGGCTCAAGTACCTGGTATGCAATACCTGGAACTAGGACCTCCCCCAACTTACTAGGGTTTGCATCTTTCTTACCTTTAATTATCATTGCAATGGAATTCTTTAATTCCAAATAATCTTAATCAAAATCACAAGCCAAAAGATTTTAAGGATTCAATAAAATCTAGAAGCATAAGCTTTTGGGTAAATTCTAGTGGCCCCTCGACTTTGAACGTTTTTCAGAAATATCTCCTCAACTTAAAAAAGTTTCAGACCAACTTTTCGAGCTTTCAAATCATTCTAAATTGGTCCTATCGTTCACCTTTGTTGACACGATGGTATCACGTGGCCATCAGGTTATAGCATAAAATAATCTTGTAACCAAAATATCCTTCATATTAGTTGTTTGTTTCGTGAAGTCCTGATATAGATATCAATAAAGCCTTAGTATACGATCCATAGTTAAAGATCACCCATCATATAAATTTTAAAGTACTTCTAACTCTTTCATTCATCCTCCTGCATAGATCTCAAAGCACTCCAAACACTTTAATTCATCCACTGCACAAATCTCAAAGCATTATTAGTATATGACCAATAGTTAAAAATCACCCACCAAGCAAATCTCAACTGACTCCTAAACCATTCATTCGTCTGATCTCAAAACATCTTTAGAATGTGGCTTATAGTTAAAAATCACCCACTGTGCGTATTTCCAAGCACTCTAAATCTCTTCATTCATCCATTTGTATAGATTTCAAAATATTCCTAGTATGTAGCCTATAATTAAGTATCACCCTCTCAAAACACTCCGAAACCCTTTATTCATTCATCTACTTGCATAAATTTCAAAGCATCCTTAATATGCGGCCCATAATTAAGCATCACCCATCGCATGTATTTCAAGGCACTCTGAATCTCATCATTTATCCGCCTGCACAGATTTCAAAGTATTTTTATTATATAGCCCATAGTTAAGGATTACCCATTGTGCAGATCTCAAAATACTTTGAACCCCTCCATCCATTCGTATGCACAAATATCAAAACACTCTTAGTACATGACCCATAGTTAAAAATCACCCACTGTGCGCATCTCAAAGCGCTCTGAACTTATTCATTTATCTAACAAATCTCAAAGCATCCTTAGTACATGGCTTTATAGTCAAGGATCACTCACTGTATATATTTCAAAGCACACCAAATCCATTCATTTGTTTACCTATATAGATCTCAAAGCATCTTTAGTATATATCTCATAATTAAGAATTATTCATCATATAGATTTCATAGCGTTCCGAACCTTTTCATTTATATGTCTATATATATCTCAAAGCATTCTTAGTATACAACTTAGAGTTAAAAATCACTTGGTGCTCATATTTTAGATTACTCTGTACTTTGAAGAGGGCTGAGGGTACTTTGATTATTTGAAATAATTCGCTAACACCATCCGTTGGACGAGGAGTCGAGGATCAACTTGGAAGAATTCGAAAACTTAGGAGTAGGAAGTTTTTAAAAGCCGAGGGGTTGAGGTGTTAACATATTGCAGTCTTGAGATTGGCTTTCTCAAATAGGTTAAAACATGAGAAAGCTTGCTCAGATTATAAAATGGTTAATGATTTGATGGCTCAATGAGAGAAAAGAGTTTTTTTTTTTTTTTGCTTTTTTTGAAGCTAGAACTAGACTTGAGCGATCAGATGCGGACAAATAGCACTTCTGCTTCTCCGTACCTACTTGGCCTTAACAATTTGAGGGCTGCTTTTAAGTCCATTTATATATCTTACACCATGATATATTATTCTTGAAGTCTCCGTGCCGCGCACTACAGTGAAGTAGATTTATAACAGCAGTCAGTACTGTAGCCGAAAGTAAAGTAAAGCAAGGTCTGTTCTAGCGGTTAGTGTGCTTAACTACAAGGTAACATCTCTAAAAATTACTGCCTCGATTTAGGTAATTAATATGTAACTCAATAATGACAGTCTTGAGCTATTCTATAACTATGTTTTATAATTTGTTGTAGTTGTTATAACTAGCATTATAGTTATTTATGGAATTGTATAACAGATAACCATTTCGCTCGCAACGGCCGAACAATTTATATTTGCTAAGATTGCAAAATAAATATAATTTATCTATTTCCAATTCAGAACTAAAACCAAAAAGAGAAAACATTGTTGCAATCCAATACTAATCGAAATCATTTCGTATCGGCCTTACAAAATATCGATGCACTTCATATATTGGTCGGATCTATGAAGCCACCTTAGACTAATATAACATGCTTGTCCCCACCAATTCTTAACTTTTATTAGTAATAAATTGTATTTAAATTATCATCACCTTGATTGTTACTAATGACTTATATGTAGTTGCTAATTAATCTTATGCAATATGTTGTTTATAATATATGCATATTATTATATTTGTTTCTTCCATATGTATCCAAGACAGTTGACCACTTCATCTATCCATGTTTCCCATGCTTTGTGTTTACTCTTAGATTTTCTTCACCCAATTAGATTGCAATATCCTGATAGGCCAATAAACTAAATCTTAAATCCAAGAAATGGAAGTTGTTGGGGGTAAAAATGAGTCGTTCCGAAATATATGGGCGCATGGCCAGCACGTACCTGAAGGCGCCCGACCAGATATCCGACCTGAAGGCGCTTGACTAGACGTCCGACCTAAAGGAGTCTGACTAGGCGTCCGACCTGGAGGCGTCCGACCTGCCTGCTGCGGTCACATCCTTCTGCAACTCGACCATGGACCATGCCCTGCCACCATCGTCAACAATTAATGCGCATGGCCTCTGCAGACTTCCGGCTCACTCAACAATTAATGCTCATGGCCTCTGTAGACCTCCGACTCACTCAACAATTAATGCGCATGGCCTTTGCAGATCTCCGGCTCACTCAACAATTAATGCTACCTACGGACCTCAAGCTCTCCACGGCAGTCAGTCACGACGACTCGCTAACTCCGACCTGCTCTCCCACGGCAGTGCAATAATTCGCACGATCGTGCATTAATTCATATGACATGCTCAATCATATGGTAACCCGTTCTCCCCGTCACGTCACAGGTAATCCAGTACCCCTATATAAAAAAGAAACTCTTCACCCTTAGAAGGGACTGGACTCTGAAACTCTGGACACGTATATTTCCTCTCCTTACATACATCTACCTCCTCTGACTTAGGCATCGGAGGGCCGGCGCCAGAAACCCGGCCACCGGCTTCTTGCAGGTCCCCCGGAGGACGTCGCATGCCGACGATCCGCCACCCGCCAACTCTCGCTGGAGCTTCTCCTTCTTAGCCGAGTGGTCACCCCTGGATCCAATTTCCAAAGTGTATGATTTTTAGTTTCAAATTTTTAACCTTATCGAAGTATTGATTGGGGATTTGGGGTTGCCGCGGCTTGTCTTGAGCTTGCTAGCCGGAGAAACCCACAAGGAGATATGTCCCACAACTGCGGCCCATCAAATCAGTGTAAATCCAGTAGCCCCACGGACAATAGGAAAAACATGGATAACTTTTGAATGATTCCAAACATGGAATCATCAGTGTAAATCCAGTAGCCCAGGGCCCATCAACTTTTGAATGATTCCAACATGGAATCATCACTTGGGGAGGGCCCTGGGCAACTCTCCTCGGTCTTTTTATCTTTTGGTGGGAGGAAGCCAGAGGACGGACAGGAGGAGGGACCATTGCACGCCCACAGGATCTATGCCATGAAATGGCCTTTGATTGGATGCTGCCCACACCCCTCACCAACCCTAGCACCCAGAGAATAGTTGGTACTTTGTTTGTTAATTACTTTTGTTTGTAGGTCTACGCACTCAAAGTAGGAGCAACAATTTATTACGCTTTATTGGATATCTAATTTGACCCAACTCTAATAGAGTAGATTTTATTTGATCTATCACGGCTCATATGCATATAATGGTAAAATCTATTCTAAACTTGATCAGGATATATATAACTTTTTCATAAATTCTTTCTCCAATCTTTGTTCTAGCCGCTTCACTCATGAGAAAAATTGAACATGTGAAAGGTTATAGGTCATGGTGCTAGTTATTTATTTTTTAGTTTATTGCTTTTCTTAGTTTAAAGAATATTTATCTTCATAAAGAATAATATTTTTTTATTATTGTTAAAAATTTGGTTTGTTATGTCCTATATCTTTGGTTCTCATTTTGTTTAATATTATGTAAAGTACTAATATTTTTTATTAATTTATATTATTTTATTATCTGATTTATATGTAAAAAAATAATTTTTGTAGCTTTATCTGATCTGATCCATCCAATCTGTACTATTTAACTCTACCTATTTCATCCTATCTGAAAGCAAGTATGGGTAACAGCCTGCCCAACTCATGCCTAATCTATTGCCATCCATACTCATTAGAAGACAAACAAGCCAAGTACAAGGTTGCTCCACTTGACTTGCTGTGTAATAAATGTAATTGAGCTTGACGAGATATATTCAAGCTTCGCCTGTATGTCATGTGAACTCAACTCTCTTTCTTTCTTTATCTATTTACTTATCCATCTATCATTATATTTGTAGGGGTTAAGGGAGTGCAAGATAGCAATGGACTGAGCTGAGATTTTTTTATTGATGATGGCATATGAGCTGAGCTTGATTGAGCTTTTTATCAAGTCAAGTCAAGCTCCTATTCATTTTTACAAGCATAAGATGTTTAGATTCAAATCATATATAATCTAAGTTTTAAAATATGATCAAATCAACTCAATACCCAGTCTTTTTTTTTTTTTGGAAGAAGCATGGAGGAGGTGGGAAACTTCCCCCTCCTAACTTGATCAATAACTAGTCATATCGAGTTCAAAAGAGCGTATTGGTATGCTATTGAGCCAAGCACAAGCTTTTCTTGAATAGTTTAGTTGGTTTGTCGGCTTATAAACTAGTGCTTAATTAGTTCCACAAAATGCCGCTAGAGAAGGCATTATGGCAGCTCTATCTTTTCCCCCGAGTTTAAAGAATTTAGTCGAAGGGACTGGTGGGAAACTTCCCCCTCCTAACTTGATCAATAACTAGTCATATCGAGTTCAAAAGAGCGTATTGGTCTGCTATTGAGCCAAGCACAAGCTTTTCTTGAATAGTTTAGTTGGTTTGTCGGCTTATAAACTAGTGCTTAATTAGTTCCACAAAATGCCGCTAGAGAAGGCATTATGGCAGCTCTATCTTTTCCCCCGAGTTTAAAGAATTTAGTCGAAGGGACTCTGTTACCATCATTGCTTGAATTGATAGTGTTCAAATTGTTTTCCATTAGTACCTTCATGACCTAAGATAGTGGGCATGAGCTCTCTCTCCATCTTCAAATTCACTCACATTTTCAGAGAAGGGAATTAGGAGACTGACTACCTCTCTAATCTTTCCCCTTGACCTTGTCTACCTTGCCAGCACTGATATAATTAGGTGGAACTGTCGACACTCTCCTGATTGGAGCAGGGATGAATAACTATCTCCATTGGTTGCTGGTCTAGTATGAGAAGTTATGGAAAAGAGTATATTTTAGCATCTTTGATTCGTGAATTTCAAATGATTACCATGTCCTGCATGCTGGATCCTCTACTATTCTATGTTCTTCCCGAAAGCATGTCAATCCCTATGTTGTGCGGAGCTGAGCATCTTCTATTCGCTAGGATAAAGCTTTTCCTTCGGAGGGGCCTTGTGCAATAAACCCCATTATTTCTGTAAGACCTGACTCTTTAAGCGAATTGGGCCTGGTCCATTTGACCGGCCCAATTGAATTTGGCCCGAGGCACACACAAAACACAAAGAAAAAAAAATTGGGGCTCATAGGCTGGCCCGGAGTAGCCAGGCCCAGCTCGAACCCACATAGTCCAGCCCGTGGGCTTGTGGGCCTGCTCGAAGGGGGCCAAGACCAACCCGACCGTGCCCTATGGCACGAGGAAGCGATAGGAGTTTTCTTCTCTTTCCGCTTCCGGTTGAAGTCGGGGACATCCAAGACAATCCAAGTTCATCTAAAACTCAGGGACTTCACCTATTAAATCCCCCTCCTCCTCCTTTGATTTCATCCACCCAAATCGCTGAGAAACGCCATGACTCAAACTCTTCTTCTCCAAGCTTCCTCCTCGATTCTGTTATGTGGTTTGGGCCCTTTCTTTTGGTCCAAGCCCATGGAACCTCTTAAGTCATTTTAAACCCAACTTTAAAGCCTGGGTGCTGTTTTTTCTGGATATAAAAACAGAAGCACGAAAATCAGAGCTCTTTGTGAGGAAAGACGGCTAGGGTTTGGGAAAAGCTTGTGTGTCCTACTCCTATGTCCATTGATACTTATTGAAGCTTGTGTTTTCAAGGGTATAGTTTCTTCCAACAAGTTGTTTGGAAGATTTTATGTTGGAGTTAGCTTGTTCATGCTCATGAGGTAACCCTTGTCTTTCTTCTTTTTTTTTGGATTGTGTTGGCTCAAGTGATATATGTTGATACTTGAGTAGAAATCACTGTAATTTGTTTATTATAG
>JAOXJJ010000914.1:6398929-6409202 GCA_025769935.1 Phoenix roebelenii
CAGGCCATCGAGCTCGGCTCGATCTCCATCGGCCATCGAGCTCGGCTCGATCTCCATCGGCCATCGAGCTCGGCTCGTTCTCCATCGGCCATCGAACTCGGCTCCATTCGACGACATTCGACGCCATTCTGACGACATTCGATGCCTCCTACGACAACACGCCCCGATCTGAGCAGGGGCACCCTGCTGAGTCGACTATAAGCCAAATAAGGCCGCTGAGTCATCCTAAAGTACTTGACTCCAACTGCATGAGAGGTACACCCTACTTGGCACGTACATCTCCGTAGATATTTGGCTATATTATAGGATGATCGACAACTGGACTACTTCCTTCGCCCGAGCCAAAAAGCAGCTCAAATTCGGAAGTCGGGGGTAGTGTTGGGGGAAAAATGGACCACCCCACAAGCACAAGCAAAGCATCCAAATCCGACAGCAAGGTCGAGCTCATGAAGGCTGCCGAGCACAGAAGGCTGAGCTGACCTCAGAAGGCCGATCTCGTCGTCCATATGCTGCAGTCATGCCCTGCAACAGCCTCACCGCACCATGCTTTACTTGTCGACCACGCCACGACATATCAACCAGGGATCATACCCTGCTACGACTGTCAACGCCTCATCATTCCCAAGAATGGACTGCACTGCACGCTACAAGCAAGCTCTGGCTGCACGCCATCTCCTCCCATGATGGGAACGGGTCATCCACAGCAACTCATTACTTCCATGCCTACGTCAAATCATGACGGTAATTCATTAATTCGCCCAGTCACATCACAGGTAACCCTGGCACTCCCCCTATAAAAGGGGAGCTTCTCTCTCTAAAAGGGGGTTCCTCCTCCCAAGAGAGGGCTTCGGACTTTTACTTACGGTCCATCTCCTTCTCCAAATCAAGCCCCCCTCTGACTTAGGCATCGGAGGGCCGGCGCCGGAAACCCCGGCCACCGGCTTTTTTGTAGGTCTTCCGGAGGACGCCACCCGCCGACGGATCGCCGCCCACCGACTCGCACCGGAGCTCCTCCCCCTCGGTCGAGTGGTCACCCCCGGGTCCAATTTCCAGCAACACCTTCCATCAAAAGATATACGTCAATTAAATAAGATGATCTAATATACCATCATAATTATCCATTTTTTGATAGCAACCATCAAGTGCGGCACAGCATCATACTATACAAATCGTGCCTCACAACATCGCTATAGTGTATGATGCAATCATAAAAAAAAAGATAAAAATTTCACTTATATTAATTTGTATTACTCATCAGAAATGCCAAGAGCTCCACTCGCTATATCAAAAGTCAATCCAAGTTTACCCTCAATCCATGTGGCAAGATAATTGAGATGATTTTTTGTTTTTTGGTTTTTCCCAAAACTTAGCCATCTATAGAGCTATCTCAAACATGCACAGTGCAAGGTTCAAACACATGCACCCGTTGTCTAATAATTCTAGGTCTCCATGAGTTGGCCCTACTGGGTGCAACTTCAGCATAATGAGTCAACTATAGCTTTTTCAAGTTCAAAGGAAATGACTGACCAGTTTCAAAGCTAACCAAATCTTTGTTAAAGGAGCAAGGGACATAGCAGTACTCATGCCATGTTAATCATTGATAGTTTTCTATCTATTTCACTCACCATTGACTTGGAAAGTCTAACACTGACTGTGGAATTTCTTCTAACTACTAAGTTTCTTTTTTATCGAATATCCAAAGAAAAATTGACTGATGATAAAAAACAATCATTATACAAAAAATTACAGTAATGGAAATTCAGGGATCCAAACGAAGATCTTGTACAAATTTGATTAAGGGCAAATTTAGCTAAAAAGTGCGCTGTAAAATTATGCAATCGCTGCTTAAAGTTATTAACACAGTACTGGCACATCAACCAAATTACTATTTGTTTTTGAAGCAGGGGATTTTTAAGCTATGTTGCAATTTGTTGTTTGACTCTATCTGTGAGATCTGCCAGAGATACGGGAGCAAGTGTAATAGACAATAAATAGGCTTCGTGAAAAGGTGCAGTACTCAACATGGAGCGGAAGTAATATCATTGTTGGTTGCATTGGTGATATAAGTATTAATTGGCTGTATGCTCAACAACTTGATGAATCTTGTTTGTAAAGGGTTACGTACATGTGAGACATCCTTCTAAGTTCTAATATATGAAATGAATTTTTGGTGACAATATATGAAATGATTTAGAAGAAGAAAATGAAGGGAAAAATGCATGGGGTAGTTTGACACGTTTCATCATTGAGGTTAACTGTCAATTTTCCTGGTCAAAAGCATTTAGGCAGAGCTATCATTTATTAGTAACCAAAACAAAATTGCCTAATCTAGTGCAAGAAGTCCCAAATTTATAACCAGGGAAGTGGTATCTAGGATGCATCATCCATGTGGGGCCATATGCAGCGTAGGGGGGAAATCGCATTCCATCTATGATTGGGGTTTTGCAGTAAATCAAAGGGATTTTAGTTCGTTTTAGTTCCACTAGAAATTCTTTTCATCTCACAAAGAGTACTTCAAGCTAGGGTTCGACACATGTATAAAGTTCCGATGTTACCAAGTATGGATAATGCCTATGGCAAGTTAACCTATCAAGAATTAAGTAGAATAGGATTCCAAGAGCAATATTATACGGCAAATGTGTTGGTTTGAGAAAGTGCGATATACAAAGTGTGCCCATATGTGCATGTATGATAGACCCTAGTAAATGAATTTTGTAAGGAGTTGTCATATTCTAAATTACCAGCATTCATTATCTACCATGCAAAAGAAATAGAACTATGTTTCTATGAAAATGGGTACATGATAAGGCTAAATTTAAGGTAGATATCACGAGAATACATATTCATCTGAGCATGTATGCCATCCCACTTGGGACCTTTTTTCTTAAATGTGGCACCACAGGAAAAAAAAAAAAAAAAGAAACTGCATGAGTTGGTTTCACCATCCACTTGCCATTCTTCGTTACCAGAGTGCATTTCAATTAACAAACGAATGGGAGGAAAGTCCTAAAATAGCAGTCTTGATTAGTTCCTGTATAGAAAATTCGGACTTCAGTCAAGGTTCAATCTAGGATTCATATCTATATATGATGACCTAAATACATCACCTGCATTTGTAGCTTTGATTCTCACTTATCCTGTAGACCTGACACCCTGAACAAAATGGTATCTGCAGGAGATGGTTTCATCATCATGGAGGTTGAATCCTCTCCAATTTGTGTTTCTTTCAGTCCATTTCAATGAACCAATTTCCCATTCATCTGAATTTTACTAAATAATGATTGGTAAAACAATAGATGGTAAGGCATCGTTCTGTCTTGTTCAATCACCAATTTGCTGATTGACGCAATTCATCTAAATGGTTAGGTCGGTCACTGTTAATTGATGGGCCTCAACTAAAAGGATGGCCAGTGATTTAATTGAAGCACTTGAAGAAGGAAATTAGAAGTAACAAGTATCTTAACTGTTAACCAAGGCTATGTGGACATTAGATTGACCACTCACCTAGCTTCTTTCTAAGAGCACATCCAGAATTTCTCCGAAGCCATGCAAATCTTTATAGAAAGTTGGAAACCACCAAGGTGGTAGCCTGATGGTATGGAAGCTTGGACTTCAATTGAGTTGTCTGGATTCGAAACGCACAGGCGTCGATTAAATTAGAAAATTGCATGTCTCATGTCTGGATGGCTCTGTATGGATATGCTTTCCTCCATCAGTATTGAGGTAGCGTTGGGGTGACATACTCACACGTGGATGGATCAGTAGAATTTTCCATGGGTTGGAGAGGGCATGGGAAAACTTGCGACCCACATCGAACATTCTCTGGTGGAAGAAGGGCCCAGAAGGAGCTCCTACATCGGTAGAGTTCTACAACCCCCTCCTTTATTTACCAAAAAAAAAGAAAAAAAAGTTGGAAACGCAGTTGACGGATTCCGTAACAAGGACGTACACAAAATTACGAAAACGGAGTCCTCTTTCCTTTTTCTTCAGCTATAAAAGGCTCTCTTCCCCCTCCCCAACCAAGCCAAGCCCAAGCCAAAGCCAAAGCCAAGCCGAACTTAGCATCTCAATTCCCTAGAACAACTCTTCCTCACTATCCACAAAGAGAGACAGTGAGAAGAGAAGGCCATGCAAGAGGACAGGAGGATGAAGGTGAAGAAGGGTTGGCTGGCCGTGAGGGTGGGGCTCGAGGATGACGAAGCTGGCTTTCGGAGGTTCGTGATACCGATATCTTACCTCGACCATCCCCTGTTCAAGAGGCTTCTTGAGTCAGCTCAAGAAGTTTATGGTTTCCACTCGTCGGGGCCGCTGAAGCTGCCGTGCTCCGTCGATGACTTCCTCCATCTCCGGTGGCTCATCGAGCGCGAGTCGCAGCACTCCCATAACAACCACCACCACCATTCCTTCTCCCTGCACTCTTGTTGAGTTCCAGGAGAGAGTCGTCTTTGCATCTGATGATGTTGATATCTTTATCTCTATCGTAGTTTTCTCGTAGTGTTTTTTGTAGTTGAATATTACAAGATGAGATGTAATACCCTCAACCTTCAACAAAGTTTTCAAAAGATGGTAAAGCTTAAAGAAAGGGCTAATTGCCTCAGTTTCCAAGATCAAATGAGTTGCAATTTTGGATCCGTTCAGATTTCAAAGCTAAGATCTTATTTCAATTACCTCTTACGTTCTTACTCCTTGGTCAAGCCATACAGGTAATATGAGTACTCCGATATTTCCTTCCCTCCCTCTCTCTCGGGGGGGGGGGGGGGGCTGACCAAACCCAAAAGTACACTAGTACCTATGGATTTTAATGCAATTGATTCAATTACTCCCCGAACTACATCTGATAACAAATTGACGGTAGCTTCTTCTCTTTCTAATCATACTCTTAGATCCCAAAATTCTTGCTAAGCAACAATTGGTTTAATAGGTGGGTGGTATTAAACATTTTTTTGGGGAGGATTGATCTGAAAGGGCTTTAATTCTTCACGCATCGGAGAACTAAGATTTCCTTTTGGTAAGATCTTTAAAATCTGATTATCGCAAAAAAGTAGAATTTGTTGTGCATTTTTCTTACCAGGCTAGAAGTTGTTTTTGAATATTTTTAATTAAATTTTCTTTACAATGAGGATAGTAACGCCCTGGAGGCATGGCTGTACAGCTGCAAGCTTGTTGATGTAAAGCTGGCACATCACTACATGGTTCCACAAAATTCATTCAGATTGTCCAAAACATCAATGGCCTATGCTTATCTGGTTGTGTTGCAGCAAATACACAGAGAATCTTTTTTTTTAAATGTGAAAAAGGTTAAAGGAGTTTATCAGGCCCCAAAAAGGATGGAGAGAGACAGCCGGTGAGAGCCTCCCGCATAAAGCGAACATATAAATGAATAAAGCAGAGGAAGTGATATACTTCTAAACGAATACGTGACCTTAATTAAGAAACTTTAAAGGATATGTGTTGCATGGCAGTCAAAGAAGACATCGTACTTCTGAGTACGTTGCAAGTTTCGTCAAGCAGTAAACTAGAAAGGTTAACGCTACATAAAAATATTTCCAAAGAATTTAATATTATATATGACTTCCACTAAAAAGGGTTCTACAGTTTCTATATAAAATGAACTGGCAAACAATATACAAAGGTTTCATACATCAAATAGCTTAATTAGCAAATTTCAGTTGAGTATGCGATAGAGATAGTATAAAACTAAACGAACCAAAACAATCTTCAAATGTTATTCTTATAGAAGTTAAATTTGAAAATGCATCATAATATTTTCTATCTTCCTTTAGTCTGTACATTTTTCAGCTCATGCAAATTACAACATGCATACGGAAGCAAGATGATCACCCGATGTACAATAAAAGTTTGCCTCTGATGTGTTAGAATATCAAAAGCAAGGTGGACCGGCTCACTTTCTTCAGAGAAGAAAATGATCATATAAGATGATAACTTAAAGGCAGATAGACCCCATAAATTTACAGAATAGTAAGTGGCAAGAATAGTGAGTGAGGCGAAGGTAGTGTAATTGAAAAGATGAATTTAATTGCATTTCTAAACCATCTGAAAAGTAAATTCAAAATCCTTCCATTTACGATGACGCAGATGTTAGAATTTCTCATAATGATGGATTTCGATTAATTAAAGAGCGGTCTTATTGTTTTATTATATTATACAAGCTAAGTTATTGACTAAATAAATATTTAAAGAACTCAAAATTAATTTATGATTATCTTGTTAATTTGGACTCTATTATCTAAATTATATAATGTGTGAATATTTGTGTAGGTCTGAATTAGTTAATGAGCTCTATAGTGGGTAGACCCATTGATATTATATTATTTAGGCAGGTCGTCACTCCACACCTATATTTATCCATCTAATATGAAACCCTAGGGCATCCAGACACCTATCTCATTGAGGAGGCGGACATCAAAAAAGAGGAGGAGAGGATGATCTACCTATTCTTGCATTTTCTTCTTCCAAGAATCTCACCACAACGATCATCAAGAGCTTTTTAGGAATTTCAAGGTATGCTTCGATTTTTTTGACTATTTTTATAGGATTTTTGTATTCTAATCTCGGGCTAGTTGTCTATGAAAAATTCCCATATCTAGTATAAAGCTGGATCTTGTAGGCCTTTAGAATCAATATATATATATATATATATATCAAAAAAGGAAAAGGAGGCGTAAGAAAAGGAAGGAGAAGAAGCACAGCTCCCACTGTTGCACCCTCCATCTCCAATTGTGGTCGCAGGACGCACATCCAGCAGCCACCTAGACAAGCTGATGGTGAGCCCCATCAAGCCATAATGTCGAATGGTCACTCTCCCTAGTTGCCATCTTGATTCAAGAACAAAAAGTTGCTGCCTTCCAATCCCGATGGCGGTAGCCAACAGTGCCAACATCAGGCTTAAAGGGCCGGCCACAGGCAGTATCCTGCCAATTAAAGCCCTAATGACCCATCATTGTCTATTAAAGAGAACTGCTGGGTCTTGTTCACAAATGGTTACGCTCTCAATCGCCGGGAAGCCAACTATTGGCATGCGGAGGTGAACCTGGCGGTCCATCGATTGAAGGACCCCAGGGTGCCCACTGTGATTTGGTGAGGAGGCGCTGTTGAATTCAACCTCATCCTCCTCCTGATTCTCTAGAAAAAGAAAGGGTCGTTGGGTTTCAGCTTTTAGATTTTGACCCAAAATCCGAACCCGGTTAGCCCAAAATAATAATAGAAAGTAACTAAATAAACTAAAAAGAAAGGGTAAACTACTATGTAGTCCCTATAATCAAGTTTTATTCCATGATGCTCCTCCTATAATGAACATTTGGTCCCATAATAGATCATTATTATAGCAAGGTCTCTAGATAATTATTTTTCATCCCTATAATAAAGTATGCTTGAGAGAGTACCCTATGTGGGTTATTTTCGAAGAAAATTTGTGGCATTGCACTAAGAGCTATTATTGGGATAATGCTTATAAGCATTTCCAAGTATATCAGTTGCCCATATTTGTTTATTAGTAATTATATTAAGGTTGTTTCACAGTTAGCAACTTTACCATGAATAAGACTATTGCTCCCATTAGGATTTTGACCTAAACAAAACACAAAAGGTGGAAACATGATGGTAAGCTAGTGTTTTGTTAATTCGTTTGGATATTTCACTGCATGATGATCCTCCATCTCGACTCATAAGTGAGAGTATTGCAGAATGGAAGACTGGCTACGAAATATGGGAGAGAGTGAATTGTCTTAGCTTGATGATCATGAAAAGGTTCATATCAGAGTTCATTTAGATACAGTACCTAATAATGAAAATTCTAAATAATTTTTGATGTCGTAAGTAAGAGGTGTGTAGAATCTCATAAGGCAGAGGCTGGAGAGCTAATGGAGAAATTAATTAATATGAAGTGTGATGGGTGATATGGCTTGAATTCACCATACCTAAAATCTTGCCTGATAGCTCAACTCACCAACCAGATTATGACATGCATCAAGCAGAATCACCGATCAACTAAATCTCCAAACAATCAACATGATCAGTTACAACTCAGCAAGATCATAATGTGCCTGAAAAGGAATATCATAATTGATCAGATTGATAGATAAGAAAAGTGCCCGATCATGACATGCCTAAAAAGGAATTTCCTAATCACCTCAATCCACGAATATGGAAAGTGCCTAACTACTCATCCGCGAATCATACGATCCTAACCATGCATATTTGCATCCTCTCCTCTATAATTACCAAGAATGGAGATCTTCCGGATAGTAAAAAATCTGAATACCATACTCTTATACTTCTATCTCTCTTTTATCTCACATATTTTCTCTCGAAACTATGCCTGACTGAAGCACCAGAGGGTCCCCAGTCAGGCACGTTCTGACCCCCTAATCATTTTTTATGGTTGCAGAATAGTTTCAACTCCATGTGATGCACCAACTCCATGGATTTGATATGCCCCAATTGAGGTGTACGATGGCACCTCAGACCCGACAGTCCATCATAAGGCTCTCTTGATGTTACAAAGAGCAACTTATGCTATTCTGTGATAAGCTTGTCTAGTATTTTGGTCTATAACTAGGACCTATTCTTTCTTTCAATCAACTCGACTGCCATTTCATGGCTCACTTTGTGATTAGTCGAAGGTAGAAGAAGGACAACACTAGTTTGTTCAATATGAAGCAAAAGGAAGATGAGACACTTAGAAGCTATATCAACTACTTTAATATGAAAATGCTAGAGATTCACAATCCAGGCAATAAGATTGCAGTGTCAGTAGCGAGGAGTGGGTTGAAATCTTTTCATTTCTACTTCTCCTTGGAGAAGAGGACTCCCAAGGATTTGGCCAAACTCTTATCCTGAAACCGATAAATATATCAAGGATGAGGATGCGGAGGCAGCTCGAAGAGAGAACGAAAGAGGTGGACATGTTAGGAGAAGGGGCCAAGAACCAAGAGAAGGACCATGAAAAAGGACCTGATGTGAAGGGGATGGCCACCGATGTTTGAGAAGAGGTCATTGTTGGAAAATGTATCCTAAATGTCAATCGTCAGCATGTTGATGATTGAATTTTGTAAATGAATTGACAAATCAATAAAATATTTTTTGGCATTATTCATCATTTTACATCTTCAAATAAATTCTTATATGATGAAGTTCTTTGGACTTATTATTGATAAAGGAGGATTTATCTTCGAGTCCTTAAACTAATTCACAACCAAATGATATGTTGTTATAAGGACGACAGCATTATCGAGATTAGGTCATTGTGTGACATATATATTGGTTGTCCTTTTAACCAAGGAGTGTGGAGATACTGGTATGCCATACAGGTGAAGTGTAGGAGTACATTTCACTGAACGTGACCAATTCCGGAACGCTCTACTGTCAAGAGATGTTCCGAGTGGATATGGGTATAAGTTTGGCCCTCTGATCTGAGACCACAACCTGTGACTAGCAAGCTACTCATTGTACTTTGGTACCGGACTACCTGAATTTCTAATTCAGTGACGGAAAGTCACTGGGTGCAGTCAAGTATTTGCGTAGTCAGTTGTGAGTCAAGCTGGAATTGACCCCTCCTGAAAACAGGAGATAATGCCTTATGATTATTTAGCAAAACCTTGGCTAGGATAATCCCAGTGAGGAGTCACGGAATATCTAAAGTTAATCACATAATGGATGTACTAATTATAGGATTGACAGTGAGCTCTAAGTCATCCCAGCATTAGGAGTCAAATGGATGAATTATACAGTAACCATAGTCCAGGGTTTCAGAATATTTGCTTCGCATATATTCGGCCTATCCGGACATCGGGTACCATTGCTAGATGGTTACATCGATTAGTGCAGGAAGTCGTTCCTATACTACCGGCTTAGGTTCGAACCTATGAGGTCACACGCATAGAAGTTTTCTGATTGATCAAGAAGGTTGTTGAATGATTAAGAATCATTCAGGAACAATTTGGTCAATTTGATTGGTTAAATTATCATATAAAATAATTAAAGTAATTATTGGAGGATTAATTAGTAAAAAAATACTAATAAACTTAATTTGATTGAGTAATTGAGCTAAGGATGAGCCAAATTGAATTGGATTCAACTTTGGGCTCAATCAGGATTTTAACCTGATTGGATTAGGTTAGAACCAAAAGGACTTAAGCTGATCAAATTAATTTTAAATTAATTTGTGCTTAATTGGAGATTGACCTAATTGGATTAGGTCCAACATAAAGTAATTAATTCAATTTGATTGAGTTTGGATGAGCCAAAAATTGAA
>JAOXJJ010000914.1:6428821-6443687 GCA_025769935.1 Phoenix roebelenii
AACACTTTATTAATATGTCAATTCATTTACAAAATTCAATCATCAACATGCTGACGATTGACATTTAGGATACAATTTTCAACAATATACACTGCCCTAAAAATATTATTCACCCCCTATGTATAGGTTTACGGCGACCTCGTCCCCAAAGTACAACAACATCGCTAAGCTCGATCCTCCTGAAAGAAACTCTCGGGAGACAAATTACCAGTGAGAAAGAGAGATTAGATTGCTTTTTGATTAATCTCGGAGGAATCTATTTATAGACTCTATTTGAAAGATCGAAAAGACATGATTGTTCCAAAGATACCTAATGTTTCGAAAACACCATATCTTTTCGGAAACCAACGTTCTCTTTTGAAAAATCACAACTCTTCTTAAAGAGGCTTCTCGACGTATCGATTCCAGGCGCGGAGCTGCAGGCTACTTGGGCAAGCCTTCGTCACGCCCAATGTGTCTTACGAGCTAGTTCTATCGTTCTGGAGGGTCCTCGGCCACTGTCATCAGTTGGATCCGGAGGAGCCAAGGGGCAACGGTTGCGTCCACCCTCTGCTCCGAGATATCTGGGCAATGGTGTGGGATGGAAAGGCCTTTCAGGCCAAGCATGTGTTTCGTGAAGCTAATGGGACTGTGGATTGGGTGACTACTTATATAGTCAGCCACTCCAGTAGAACCCTGTGGGCTAGTTAAGGAAAGTTGCCTCTAGCACTCTGAGGTATTCTGTTTTTTGACTTTATTGGGTGCATCCATACTCGTCAAGTATGATCCATTCATCTTAGCTAAAAAAAAAAGAAGCAAAGAGGCTTCTCGCAAAAAAAAATATTTTAAAGCATTTAAAACAACTAAAATTTAGGAGATAAGAAAAATTAAATCTTTTTTTAATTAAAACTCCAATAATCCCCATAAAAGATTTAAATTTTTGAAAATCATAAAGCAAAATATCCGAACAATTTATACTGTGCAATGGGTGAGGTGTCCTATGAACTTGAGCCTCACTTAGTGTTGATAGTAACTATCTAAAAGAAATATAGTAGATTAGACCTTAAACTAAGTTCTTTAACTCAGACTTCTACTTATCACATACATAGTATGGATCAATTGGGTCTATATATGGTCAGCGCCATTTAAAGGCTTTACACTTAATACCTTGATTTTTTATGAGAATTTTATTAGGGCTAGCTCAAACCCCTAGTCACGACCTATACGACAATTCTCACATAGGTAAATCCTTCAAGAATATTTGTAACCTAAAATCCTATAGATTTTTTTTCTTGAACTCATGAAAAGTATAACTCAACCTTTCCAATATATAGTTTTATCACTAATAAGAGCATTCATCATAGGGATGGAAAGAGATATACTCTAAAATATGTGCTCTAATACCATAACTCAACATTTCCAATATATATTTTTATCACTAATAAGAGCACTCATCATAAGGATGGAAGAAGATATACTCTGAAAAATATGCTCTGACACTGATTACTCAATTAGTTTCGTTTCTACCACATTGAACCTCATTCATGGAATCTCTATTTACAGAGGTTGAATATCCAGTGTCGGTGACCAAATAGTGAGCTTAAGCCCCATCCCTCTCAATGAATCTAGAACTTCACTTCTAAACAAACCCTTGATTAAATAACCTGCCAAGTTTTTCTTAAACTTGACAAATTTTAAAAAAATAACATTACCTTTTTTGAGTTGTCTTACAAATTTATAACAAATTCATATATGTCGATTCATCTTTTTGTTAGTACTCTTTTGATTTGTAAGATTTTGAGTTAGATTTTAAATTTTGAAATAAATGCAATAAAGAGCAATAATATCAATAAAATTAAATAATCATATAAAGAAATGTAACAAGTAATGTAACTTTATAATATTTGTATATTTTTTTAAAACAACCGTATATATTTTGAGAATCTCTAATAAAATGCATAATTTTCAAAACAACAATAATTTCTGCATAGCTTTTAAAAATGCAGTTTTCTACACAAATTTTAAAAGCACAAAATATTTTGCACAAAAATTGAAGATTGCAAAAAATAGATTGCACACAATTTAATGTTGTCAAAAATCTGCATAAATTTTAAAGCTGCAGTAATTTTTTATACAGATTTTTAATCTATAAAAAAATTTTGCACAAACTTCAAAGTTGCAGAAAATTCTATAAATATTTTAAATCTGCAAAAAAAAATTGTATAGTTTTTAAAGTTGCAAAATTTCTATTTGCACAATTTTTCAGAGCAATATGACTTTCTAAAAGAACATATTTTTGTAAAGAAAAAAAACTTTTACAACTTTCTAATTCTATACAAATTTAGTCATATGCAATTAAACTAAATTTGATAATGATCAAATAGCAATTTTAGGTACAATCAAATTCACAGTTGAAAATATTTTACCTAAAAACTATTATATACTTATTTTATAAAAGTATTATAAAAAATAATTTACTAAAATAAAATCAAAAAATTGGAAAAAAAAACTTATCTAAATTAAGACGCGTAATAAACACTGCTCTAAGAACATAATTCACCTCCCACATACATCTCTACAGCAATCTCATTTCTAAAGTACAACCATCCGACTCAATCTGATCCTCTTCTAACGAGAACAATCACTATGAAGATTTAACCCGATCAACTCTTCATATGCTCAGAAAAAAAAAACTCTCAATAAGAAAAAAATAGATTATTTTTTGACTAATCTCAAGGAAGCCTATTTATAGACTATCCAAAAGACGCAATAGTTCAAAAACTACGTAATGTTTTGAAAACGCCATTAATTTTTGAAACCTACATTCTCTTTCAAAAAATTACAACTCTTCTGAAAAAAATCTCACAAAAAAATATTTTAAAAAATTTAAAACAACTAAGAGATAAAAAAAAACAAATTTAGTTAAAACTCCAATAATTCTGTCACACGGCAAATGTTTGACCACCTGGACATGGATGGGTTGTTCCATGGAATCCCTGTTCATGGGTTTGTTCTTCCTTTTGCAAAAAGTAGTTCTTGTCTTCTGGGATGATGCATTTTGACAACTCCCCTGGACAAAAAGGTTCCTGGCTCCTCCCGGCCTTGGTATCATAACTATTCATTAGCACAAGGATTACAGCATAAGCATGTTAATGATTTCCTGATCAGCTCATGCAAACGAAGTCTAATAATAAAGGTCAAATACAACAAACAAGCCCAACAGGAAGAGAGTCAATCCAGCTAGAATGAAACTCAACAGTTCAGTACACATTTGATCAAAAAATTGCATCACCATTTACAGAAGGAAGTTGTGAACCTGACAAAAAATAAAAACTACTAGAATGTGCTTCAAGGGTTTAACGGTAGGAGCCTCCGACATACTCCCAGAAGGACCATTGGCAGGAGATCCACCAGGAAGTGTGGAAGTACCAGGCACTGAAGATTTTGGTGTCGTCAGAGCACCACCAGGTTGTGATTGCACTGGTGATGGTGATGGAGCAAGAAATGCATTATGGATCAGTGCTGATGGTGGTAGTATGATTGGAGGAAACTGATGTTGCCCTGAATCAGTTCATAGGGATTTAAATGTCAACAATTTGTATAATCCACACTTGATGGAGATTTATGTGCAATTGGGAAACACCAAAATTGAAATTAGTTAAAGGAGGCAAAACTTACCTGGGCATCGAGGCTGAAGAGACGTAGTTAGCCTGCAAGATAAACTCAGAACCTCAACAGCTTGTTTCATTGAATGCAAAAGGAGAAACAATTCCAGTAGCTCTTACATTGTCATAATGGTTCCATTCACAAAGCCACCATAAGAACAAGAAGTGACATTGCAACCAGCACTAGTGGGTTGGGCAGTAACATTTCCAAGCATCAGATTGCTGTTTCTACACTGCATGCTCGAACATGACACTGCCAATGAAGCTGGTGTGCAGTACAAACTGCAATAAAATTTAGAGCCTTACACGTTGAAGAAGAAAACAATTGAAAACAATATAAGAAGAAATAAAACATGTATAGTAAAGAAAGTCATTGATTACTTGAGATTTCCTGGTCCGCAACTGCATTGGACACAGTGACTAGCAGTGATTGCATAACTCCCATTTGCCACAACCAAGCCAAAATCTGATGCATACCTCGGGAACATTGAAGCACATGCTATAGCAAGAAGAAAAACACGACTCATACCATTAATGACAGAAAACTAAACTTTGAATAAACAACCTAGTAACAAAGCAACTAACTGGTCCTTGAACACACCCAAAGCCAGATTAAAGATAAAACTACAGAACCAGCAGAAATAGGATATAAGCAAAAGCCAAAATAACCTAGTAGTTAGGCCAAACAGTAATCCATTGTTATGAACATGTATTATGTGATACTTTATACTACTGGTTAAAGTTCATCCACAATAATTTTCCAGAATTAAACTTTACTAAGATACATCATTACCTGAGAAAATGTCACTAACTCGTATGGTAAACTAAGTGTCCGATTAAAGTTTTAACATACACATTAACTAAGAAGATGGGGAGGATGAGCTACATACACGATGAGTCAAAATTCCATTGTTTGATGCGAATGGGTCTTTGGATGTGGTCAAGCAATTAATAATGACCAGACAAAGTAGTCAATCTAGTCTGTGCTGCTAGTGAGGCAAGGCTTATTATCATGGATCACGGAACCAGTCAATTCGAGGTGTGCCGAACCGAACTGGTCAGTTACCAACACGGTTCAACCATCCTTTTCGGTTCGACACTTAAAAAAAAGGTCTGATCGCCCTCTTCACCTTCATTCACCCCTTCCGCTGTGTCAAAACTCTAACTGAAGCCCCTCTGTCCCTAACTGGTCAATGACAATGCCATGCGACCTAAGTCGCTATCTCTCCCTTTCTCTCTTGATGGACCCAAGCCCCTCTCTCTTGGCTTCTTCATCTCCCTCCCTTTCTCTTGCCCTCTCCTCTCTCACCGGATCCAAGCGGACTGAGCCCCTTTGTATCTTGGCCTATCTCTTATGTTAGAAGTATGCTCTAGAAGCCAATTTAGCAGACGCATTATATTCGTTCTAGGGCATGAAATTTGTACTTGATCTTTTTATTAATTAATAAAATTGGGCATTTTGTTCATTCATATTATTATGTATCCATGAATCGTCCTAAGAATTAATAAGATAATAACACATTCTCAATAGTTGAGAATTTAAGACATGTGTCATTAGGTAGTTAATTTCTGAACTGCTCCTGATCGATGGATCATCACGAAGGACGGTGATCAATCCGAGGAGATTAGTACACAAATCATTTATCTAGATGGATAAGTCTTAAGTCCACAGTGTGGAGACACTGGAGTGATTGTGCAAGTACTTGTTAGAAAACAAGGGTACTGAGCGTAACTAAAGCAAGAAGTCACTTGGATGTCTATCCACTCGTCAGTGACTTGATGCTGCAGTTATATTACTAGTACGTAGACCTGCGATGTCTCACGGTAAGGTTGCTGTAGTTTGACAAGCGCATAAACATGGACCCTAAGGGATCCTTGTGGTACAGATTGGCCGCAGTAGGTTCGTTGTCGGATTAGGGTTGCATCTAAATGAGATCTATCGACCTTGATAGATTAAGAGAGATCCTATGTAATTTATGAGACTAAGTTCGAAAGATCTTGGCCAGGGCAGTTCTGAAAAAAGAGTTTTTCAATCTCGAACTTGAGACAAATAAATTTGACATAAGACAGGCGATGGGATTTGACGAGTTATCCATAACCTCCATCATGTCGGAATCCACGATAGAGGTACTGTATCATACGCTAACTGCACCTAGAGGTGCATCCATTCCGTTCTGCTGGGTTGCCACTATATGCTGCTAGGTGTCACTACTGAATTGTGAGACTCGAAGGCATTCACTTGGTTATCAGTGAACCCTAAGAGAAGAGTTGAAATTGTTTCAACCTATTGAAAGGAGTTTCAATGATATTATGATAGAGATCATAATATATCTCACTACCAGACAGAATAGAACCTACATGATCACACACATTAGAGGTTTTGATCATTCTGATTGTTGGATTGCGATTTAGGATCACAATTGATCTTGATTGTCAATTTGATTGACAATTGGTTTAACCCACTAAAAGTTAGTAAGTTAAAAAAGAAGAATTTGCAATTGGATTGCAATTTAATTGATTCAATTGGACCTGATTAAATTAGGCTTAACCTTATTGGATAAGAATGGAAAAATCTAATCGATTAAAACTCCTAATTAGATAAGGAACTTAATTCGTGAAGTCCAATTTGGATCCTAATTGGATTAGGATTCACATGAATCAAACTGGAGGAATTAAGTAACGCGCATTAATCAAGGAGTGATTTATCAACTCTACTACGCCGGAAATTTACCCACTATCTAGCCGAGACAAATTAACGCCCGAAAGACCTTACCAACTCTACTACGGTGAAAGATCTCTAGACTTAATATTAGGTAACCTGGTCTTAGTGATTCCAACTTTGAGCTATTCATAGGAGGTAATCGATCAATTGGCAAGGTAAGCAGGTGAAAGACTCCTCTTACTTAAAGAGTAAGGTCCTAATTAAGTAATCACCTTTAATGCTTTCCTAGACACCAATTAGATCAATTAATCAAATATGGCTAGCTCAATGTATTGTTCGCCCTCGACTGATTGAGGAGATTTTAGGTCTCGATTAGGGTTTACATCTTATGTAAATATGAAACTTCTTTCATATGTTGTGTTTACATCTTATATAAATGACATATTAGTTTAGGTTTACATCCTATGTAAATGACCTAACCTATTTGGATTTTTATTTACATCTCATGTAAAGATTACTTAACATATATATACATCTCATGTATATATTAATTTCCTTTTAAGCATAATCCTAAACAAAATTATCCTTTAATTGTCATAGATCCATGATTTGATCATATCTTTATGCATCTCATGCATATATCAATTTCCTTTTAAGCATAGGCATAAAAAAAAAATTATCTTTTTATAATCATGAATCTTTGATTTAATCTTATCACATGCATCTTATGTATATAATTTCAGATCTGAAAGTTCTAATTAAAGCATGCTATCAACTGAAATTCTGATCATGCAAGACATGTTTTAATTATTGCAATCTCAT
Organism: Phoenix roebelenii; assembly: GCA_025769935.1. Taxonomy (NCBI): domain Eukaryota; kingdom Viridiplantae; phylum Streptophyta; class Magnoliopsida; order Arecales; family Arecaceae; genus Phoenix; species Phoenix roebelenii. Next base: position 6,435,950 of record JAOXJJ010000914.1, read on the forward strand.
TGTTAATTAAAAACATGCAAGATCGGAAAAAAATAAAAATCTGCATGCTGAAATCTGAAATTTCAGCACGCTGAAATCTGAAATTTCAGCACGCTGAAATCTGAAATTTCAGCACGCAGAAATTTCAGCAAGCATGTTTTAAATTCAGATCTAATTTAATCTTAATGAAGCCTATCAATTTTAATCTTAATCCCTTAAACGCGGCTCTGAAACCACTGTCGGGTTGCCCCAGCACGCATTGCAACGATCGCAGCGGAAAGACGCGCGGAGTTCGTTCATCTTATGAACGTCCTAGGTAACGTAGATTTCAAAAATTTTCTAAAGTTCTCTAACTCAGATTTATGAAATCTAAAGGGAAGATTAAAATTAAAGACTAGATTAATTTTTAGATCTACTACAATTCTTAATTGTAAAGAATTTATAAAGATCTAATCTTTACCTTTGAGCGGGTAGAACTTCACCGCTATCTAATGATCGTTGGATTTGGTTCGCTTGAAGCCGCACAAGCGTCCGACCTCTACAGGTATCCACACGAGGTACAGATCGCTTCAAGATCTCACCGGGGTGCTAGCTCCATTGTAGAGATTACCTTTGATGGCTGATTTCCTCTCTTTTTAATTAACTCTTTGACTGCTTTGAGAGAAAGAAGAAAGAGGAGGAAGAAGAAGAGGGCGCAACTCTCTTTCTTGCTCACGCCAGGAAGAAGAAGGAAGAAGAGGGTGGGCGGCTAATTCTAGGGACTCCAATACTCTTCTATGCCTCACACCTGGTCCCCTTTTATAGGCATCTCATGCCCCATACAAATCAGGAATAATCTTAATGATAAATCACTCCTTGATTCATCCCTCCAAATTTTACCACACCCTTTACTTAATTTTATCACACCTCTTACTTAAAAGAGATTGGAGAGAATCCAAGGCATGTGCTTGCGCCATGTGGCAATCCATGTGAACAAGGAGGAGGAGGAGGGCCTCTTGGCGTGTGGACCAGAAAGGAAAGGAGGGGCGAGCACCCCTCCTTCCAATGGGCGTGTGAGAAGGAGGGGCAGACACCCCTCCCTTTTTCCTTCTTTGCCTCACACGCATGAAGGAAGGAATCTTTCTCTGCCTTCCATGCATGGGTCTCCTAATCCAATTAGAAATCACATGGTCCCATTTGATCAATTAAATCCTAATCCAATTAGGACCCAATGTGTCCTCCAAATTGATTCATGTAAATCCTAATCCAATTAGGATCCAAATTGGACTTCATGAATTAAGTTCCTTATCTAATAAGGAATTCTAATTAATTAGACCTTCCTATCCTTATCTAATAAGGTTCAGCCTAATTTAATTAGGTCCAATTGAATCAATTAAATTACAATCTAATTGCAATTCCTTCTTCTTTAACTCACTAACTCTTAGTGAATTAAATCAATTGTCAATCAAATTGACAATCAAGATCAATTGCGATTCTAAATTGCAATCCAACTGTCGGAACGATCAAAACCTCTAATGTATGTGACCCCATGGGTTCTATTCTGTCTGATAGTGAGATATATTATGATCTCTATCATAATATCATTGAAACTCCTTTTAATGGGTTGAAACATTTTCAACTCTTCTCTTAAGGTTCACTGATCACCAAGTGAATGCCTTTGAGTCTCATAATTCAATAGCGACACCTAGCAGCATATCATGGTAACCTAGAAGAATGGAATGGATGAACCTCTAGGTGCAGTCAGCATATGATACGGTACCACTATCATGGATTCCGACATGATGGAGGTGATGGATAACTGGTCAAACTCCATCATCTGTCTTATGTCGAATTTATATGACTCAAGTTTGAGATTAAAAAACTCCTTTTCGAGAACTGCCCTGGCCAAGGTCTTTCAAACTTAGTCTCATAAATCACATAGGATCACTCCTAATCTATCAAGGTCGATAGATCCCATCTAGATGTAACTCAAATCCGATAGCAAAATTACTGTAGCCAATCTGCACCACAAGGATCTTTAGGGCCCATATTTATGTGCTCGTCAAACTACAGCAACCTCACCATGATTAGCTGAGACATCTCAGGTCTAAGTACTAGTCATACAACTATAGCATCAAGTAAGTCACTGACGAGTGGATAGACATCCAAGTAATTTCTTACTTTGGTCATGCTCAGTATCCTTATTCTCTAACAAGTACTTGCACAATCACTCCAGTGTCCCCACACTGTTGACTTAAGATGCGTTCATCAAAAAAAGTAATCTGTGCACTAATCTCATCGGATCGATGACCGTCCTTCGTGATGATCCATCGATCAGGAGCAAATCAGGAATTAACTATCTAATGACACATGTTTTAAATTTTCAACTCTTGACCATATGTGTTATTATTTTATTAATTTCTAGAACGATTCATGGACACATAATAACATGAATGAACAAAAAACCCAATTTTATTAATTAATAAAAAGGTCAAGTACAAATTTTATGTCCCAGAACAATTACAATGTGTCTGCTAATTGGCTTCTAGGGCATACTTCTAACAATCTCCCACTTATACTAAAGCTTATCAGATATATATCTAAGCCCCATCTTCTTAAGATGTGCTTCTGTTTTCTGTTGACTTAGCTGCTTAGTGAATGGGTCCGCCACGTTATCTGTGGAGTCTACTCTCTGTAGCTCTACATACTTTTTTCGAGGTAGTTGCGTATCAGATGATATCGCTGCTCTATGTGTTTGGAATTCTAGTGAGACCTCGGCTCCTTAGCCCGTGCTATGGCGCCATTATTGTTGCAATAGAGTGTGATGGCATCTGATGACATCACATCTAACTCTTCAACAAACTTTTTATACCAAAATGCTTCCTTTGCAGCTTAAGAGGCGGCAATGTACTCAGCTTTCATGGTAGAATCTGCAATGATCGATTGTTTGGAACTCTGTCAATTTACCGAACCACCATTGCATAAGAACACATACCCTGATGTAGATTTTCTATCATCAATGTCAGTCATAAAATCTGAATCTGTGTATCCTTCTACGTTTAATTTTGATCCTTCTCCAAAGACCAAGAACATATCCTTAGTTCTTCATAAGTACTTAAGAATGTTCTTCACAGCTGTCTAGTGCTCCTTGTCTGGATTCGACTGATATCTGCTCGTGACACTCACAGCATGTGCCATATCAGGTCGTGTACATAGATGGCATACATGAGGCTCTTTATAGCCGAAGCATAAGGGATCTTTCTCATGCGTTGAATCTCTTCAGATGTGTTGGGGCACATCTTCTTAGAGAGATGAATCCCATGCCTAAGGGGTAGCAATCCTCTTTTAGAGTTTTCATACTAAACCTCTTCAGCACTTCCTCTATGTACATTTTCTGTGACAAGCCAAGTATCCTTTTAGATCTTTCTCTATAGACCTTAATCCCTAAAATGTAGGATGCTTCCCCAAGGTCTTTCATGGAGAATTTCTTAGACAATCATACCTTGACCGAAGTAAGCATGGGAATATCATTCCTAATTAGAAGGATATCATCCACATACAATACGAGGAATACAACAGCCCTCCCACTAACCTTTTTATAAATACATGGTTCCTCTTCGTTCTTGATAAAATTAAATGATTTGATTACATCATTGAAACGAGTGTTCCTTCTCTGAGACACTTGCTTTAGTCCTTAGATGGACCTTTGCAGTTTGCAGACCTTGTGATCACCATCACTGAAAGTAAAACCCAAAGGCTGCTTCATATAGATATCTTCCTCAAGATATCCATTTAAGAATACAGTTTTCACATTCATCTGCCATATCTCATAATAATGATATGCTGCAATGGTAAGCAATATTCGATTGGACTTCAGCATGGCTACAGGTAAAAAGATTTTCTGATAGTCAATGCCTTCATGCTGACTATAATCTTTTGCCACTAGCCTTGCCTTATAGGTTTCTACCTTGCCATCCGAACTTAATTTTCTCTTGTAGATCCATCTACACCCGATAGGTACTATACCTTCTGGTGGATCTACTAAGGTTCAAACTTGGTTGGAATGCATGGAGTTCATCTCTGACTTTATCGTTTCCAGCCATTTCTCGAAATCAATATCTAACATCGCCTTATTGTAGGTATTAGGATCCTTATAATGATCCCTATTTTTCATGAGGAACACTTCCTCTACTTCCTTTATAAGCATACCTAAGTACCTTTCGGAAGGATGAAAAATTCTACTAGATCTATGAGGTGGAGGAGGTTCTACGTGTATTGGGTCTATATAAATAGATTCTATAGGCATAGTGGCTCGTTGCTCCTCAGAGACTTTCTCTTCGAGCTCAATTATTCTCCCACTGCAAACTATTTTTCCCGAAAGATAACATGTCGGCTCACAAACACTTTGTGATCCTCTGGAACATAAAAATTGTATTCTAATGACTCTTTAGGATATCCTATAAAATGAGCACTAACTATCCTAGCCTCTAACTTGTCCACTTGTTGTCGCTTGACGTGGGCCGGACATCCCCAAATTTTGAGATGACCAAGACTTGGCTTCTTACCATGCCATATTTTATACGGTGTGGTAGGAACAGATTTAGAGAAAACTCTATTCAATATGCATATTGCTGAAAGTAGGGCATCTCCCAAAAAAAATAAGGGTAAATCAATGAAGCTCATCATGGACCTGACCATATCCAATAGGATCCGATTTCTCCTTTCTGACATCCCGTTGAGCTAAGATGTACCAGAAGGGATTCATTGTGAAACTATACTATTTTTTTTGAGATAATCACAGAATTCTCCACTAAGGTATTCACTTCCTCGATCTAATCGAAAAATCTTAATGAGTTTTCCTGTTTGTTTTTCTACTTCATATCTAAACTCTTTGAACTTTTCAAAAGCTTCAGACTTGTATCTCATAAGATACACATATCTGTACCGAGAGCAAGCATCGGTAAATGTTATAAAGTAAGAATAATCTCTCCTAGCCTGCACATCGAATGGGCCCACACATCAGTGTGTACTAGGGTAAGTATTTCAGTGGACCTCTTCCTGTGTCCTACAAAGGATAATTTGGCTATTTTTTCTTGAAGGCATGATTCACAAATCGGATATGATTCGAAAATTAATGAGCCTAGAAGCTTATGTTTCTCTATTTTGTTTATTCTGTCTTCTCCTATATGGCCAAGCCTGAGATGCCACAAATACTTTTGATTTATCTCATCTCTAGATCTTTTAGATCCTATGGTACTCACTGTTCGCTCAGATACATTCATAGATACATCCAAATGTAAGTGATAGAGACTGTTAATCATAAAACCACGTGCAACCATTTTATTTCTTAATTAAATGAAATAATAGTCTTTATTGAAATTGAATTCAAAATCTTTCTGTGTTAGACAAGATACAGAAATTAAATTTTTGCTAGCAGCAAGTACAAAATAACAGTCCCTAAGTACCAAACTAAATTCAGACGGTAATTGCAGAAGGTAGGTGCCCATAGCAACAGCAGCAACTCTTGCTCCATTGCCAATTCGAAGAGTTACTGTACCTTCCGTAAGCCTTCTACTGTTCTTTAGACCTTGCATAGTACTGCACAAGTGAGCACTAGAACCAGAATCTATAACCAAACTAGAAGTAGAAGAAACCATTAGATTAGTTTCTATAATGAGCATATCTGACATGCCTTCAGAAGGAGTGTCTCCCTTCTTGCTCTTTATACTCACCATGTAGATTGGACAGTTTCTCTTCCAATGGCCGTCTTCGTTGCAATGGAAACACTTTCCCTTGTCTTCGGCCTTTTTCTTTGGAACATCCTTTCTTGGCTTCTTCTCAGTCTTCTGCTTCTTCGCAAACTTCTTCTTGTAGACTTTCTCTTGGAAGTAGAAGTCAACACGATAGTGAGAACTATGCCCCTTGAACTCTTCAAGGTTCCCTCACTTGTTACCAACATGTTTAATAATTCAAGTTTGGTGCATTCAATCTTGTTCAAGTGGTAGTTTACTATAAACTGCCTATATGAAGAAGGAAGGAGTTGTAAGATCAAATCGGTTTGCAATTCCTTGTGCATGTTCATGCCGAGCTTCTCAAGCTCCTCCATGTCCTTTATCATGGTCAGACCATGATTATGGACAGGCTGTCCATTGTGCATCTTGGCTTTGAAGAGCCTCTTGGACACTTCAAATCGAGTTGTGCGACTCTGTTCACTATACAACTCTTGTACGTGATTCAATATGTCCCGACAGTCTTCATGTTTTCATGCTGGTATTGTAGTTCATTGGACATGGATACCAAAATATAGCACCTAACTTTATTGTTATCGTTCGTCCACTTAGCATGCGTCTCACGCTGTTCAGCAATTGGATGGACTGGTAATACCAGGGTGTCATGGTCTAGTACATACCCTAATTTCTCACAACTCAAAACAATTTTCAAGTTGCGGTGCCAATCTTTATAATTGGGTCCGGTCAATTGGTTGTTCTTAAGGATACGGATCAAGAGATTAGAGGCTGACATTTTTATCTACAGAGAGTAAATATTCTAGTTAGAACTTTATACTTGAATTTATATTTCTATTTATTTTAGGAACTTTTAAAACAAACATCTCTCACTATTTTTTCGAATCTTCTACACTCCTCAAGTAGAGAAACGGAAACCTACGACTCTAGGTTTCAAGTGGTGGTGCTACGGTTTCACCAATTTATATGCCACCTCACCTAACAGTTATTGGTGACACATAAACGATGAGTGTACAACTCTTTGTACAATGCTTCTTAAGTAAGTTGTAGCCTACTTGGTCTCCAAGTCATAAGGGCCTCACCTAACAGTTATTGGTTCCGTTCCTTGGTTAAGTCAGACCCACCATAACTTCCGCAGAAGTAAAATTGTCATTGGGTCCTCATCTAACAGTTATTGGTCCCCAACCCCACAACATCTTATGTCAATAGAGAGGTTCAGTCCTCCGATGCAATTTCTCTACTATTTCCAACCGAGACAAATTAACTCCGAAAAGACCTTAGCAACTCTACTATGGTGGAAGACCTCTAGATTTAATATTAGATAATCTGATAATTTGGTCTTAGTGATTCCAACTTTGAGCTATTCATAGGAGGTAATCGATCAATTGGCCAGGTAAGCAAGTGGAAGGCTTTTCTTACTCAGAGAGTAAGGTCCTAATTAAGTAACCATCTTTAATGCTTTCCTAGACACCAATTAGATCAATTAATCAAATATGGCTAGCTCAATGTATCGTTTACTCTCGACTGATTGAGGAGGTTTTATGTCTCAATTATGGTTTACATCTTATGTAAATATGAAACTCCTTTCATATGTTATGCATTTGCATCCTATATAAATGACATATTTATTTAGGTTTACATCCTATGTAAATATGAAACCTTTTCATATGTTATGTGTTTACATCTTATGTAAATGATATATTAGTTTAGGTTTACATCTTATGTAAAGACCTAACTTATTTGGATTTTTATTTACATTTCATGTAAAGATTGCTTAACATATATATACATCTCATGCATATATCAATTTCCTTTTAAGCATTAGCCTAAACAAAATTATCCTTTATCGAACATGAATCCATGATTTGATCATATCTTATGCATCTCATGCATATATCAATTTTCTTTTAAGCATAGGCATATATAGAAAATTATCCTTTTATGATCATAAATCTTTGGTTGAATCTTATCACATGCATCTTATGCATACAATTTCAGATCTGAAAATTTTAACTAAATATGCTATCAACTGAAAT
>JAOXJJ010000914.1:6448960-6461223 GCA_025769935.1 Phoenix roebelenii
ATCAAGCCAACCAAATCCCTCCTCTCTCTCTCCCCCCGACCCAAAACAAAACTACTGTCCCCAACTTCCCAACTTTCTGGGGCCTTCCATTGGCCCGGGGCCTTAGGCGACCACCTCGGTCGCCTAGGGCTCGGGCCGGCCATGGATTCAGCCTCACACAATGGATTCCTAATCTAGTTAAACGAGATTACAGTTTTTCCAAAATAGCCAGCACTAGTGAAAATAATCATAAAAAAGCTATACTCCTATTGGAGCTTCATCATGATTTCTACATCAACTTTATCTTAATTCTTCCTAGATTGAGAGAGATGCTCGATCAAAGCATTTCCAAGAAGAGAATTGTACTTTGATTGGCCTATTTCAAGGCCCAAACAACGTCAATGGTGTATCTGTCAAACCCCTTTAGGGTGGGCCCATCTTCATGGTACTAGATAGTTTCATTTTGGTACCTGGCCCACTCAAGACGAACATTGGATGAGAAAATTATGACCTTTGAATGTTAAGGTACGCAATCAGATCCTAGATGTGGCAAATCTTGCTGCCAGATCTTGTCCATACCTACTCCTATAGCCAAAATGGTTCCCAACAGGTCTGCTGATCCTCTTAGAATAGATGTTCATGGAACAAATTTTATTATATTTCATTATTATGTACAGCTATAATTAAACTTCATTAAAGGAAAATAATAAGCAATGAAAGTGAAATACAGCACGTTGTCTACAAAGTAGAATACATTATCATAGTGATGATATCACATTCTACTTCGTGAATGAAAAGGTCAATCAATGACCACAATAAGCATTACGAATGCCACTATAACATTTGTAATGCACATATATGCTTGCCACATTACATGGTCGTTACATAATTTATACTATCAATACTAGCATCTTAAGTTTACCGAATTATGTTTCTACAACATCACCTCATCACACCAAACCCTATGAATCAGCAATTTTGTTAGCTCCAGCAACTTCAAATTGACATCTCCCATCACAATCCACATTGGTTAGTAATTATACATATGGAAGGCTCTCATTCCAATGATTCTCGATGACTAAGAAGTTCTAGTACTCATGCTTCCTATAGAGGATGGAGCGACCTGCAATAGTGTTTATTTGGTAGCTTTTTCCAATAAGATAAGTATCATTTTAGCCACAAATCCTACTCCTTGTTGGTTTTCGTTTATTCCATCTTAACTACCTGCATTGTCATCAATGACCAAACCTTCCTAGAATCAATATTTAGTCGTTATGGGATGTTGCTATACTAGTGCTTTCTCATCCATGGTCACATCCTAGCTATCATCTTGGCCCACACCTTAGACATTCCTTATTAACTTGTAGATATACTACTGATTCAATGCTGCTTTCACACTTCTTTTTTCACCTGAAAAGTCCTATCTCTTCCTACACCATCCATAGATTATCTATTTATTAGATTTTCTGTTGTACTTTTGACAAAGCTATGGTGTATAATCCACTTTAGGTTCAAGGGAGAGATATGGAGAGGAGGTGAAAAGTATCCATATGCATTACAGCATTTATATGTTGAATATAAGGCTGCAAATGGGTTGGGTTGACCCATGACCCGACCCAACCCGACCTGCTTAGACCCGACCCGACCCGTGCGGCCAAGACGGGTCCTAAAATTGGACCTATTCCATTTTCCAGGTCGGGTCTGGGTTTAGTGAATTCAGACCCGACCCGAATCCGATTCATTTGAAATTTGGATAATTGGAGATTTTCAATCCTACGATCCGCCTCGATCTGAATCTTTCAAATTATTTGGGCTCGTGGGCTGTAGCCCGCGGGGGTACAAACAAGTTCTGTTATAGCCCGGCCCAAGCTCTATATTCCTGTGAAAATTAAAATCGCGCTCAGGCCTCAGAGAGTCAGAGGGCCCATGATAAAGCAAAAACAGTCATCTTGGCCATCCTGTGAAAATTGAAATCGCGCTCATGACACATCACCAGGAACTGTGTTTTTATTAGCTGCAATATGAACCAATTCTGACACCTTTTCAATTCTAGACCCATCAATTCCTTGTGGAAAGACTTTCGAAGTTAAGATAACTGTTTTCATAATTTACAGTTATGACTGGCCCACGGCTAACCATCAAATAGTTGTCAGAATGTTTGATATTCACAACTAGTGGATAAAGGAAAGAGCCCCTTCAAATTCATATAACATGATGTACAATCAACAGGAAATTTTGCAGATGTCTAAATACAGTATGTGTTGGTTAATTATCGTAGACGTATTTATCGCGGGAACCATGATCAAGTGTCTTACTTGCTGACTTATCACTGTTAAATGGGCGGGTGCTGGTAAAATATGCAGTTGAAGAAACAAAGATATTTCCTTGTCACCTTGTTCTTCAGATTTACCATCGCTAAATGATTTTCTGTTCCACCAGAGACAAGCTCATAGCCTTTCTCAACCAAGCACTACAAGAACATATCACTTCCCTAGTTAGATATAAGCTTGAAAGATAATTAAATTGCATTCTCAATATGAACTCTGACAGTTAAGCAAATGTCATGCGCATGAAAAAAAAATCCTTTCTAGATATAAGTCAACGTTGTTGTCAAATTTAGTTCTGAACTTAAATTTATCAAGCGAAACATCCCTAGCATGAATGACAGCCAAGCTATCATGAGTCACATGCAGGAACCATGACAATTAACTAAAGTTCTAGAGGTGAAAACTTGAAATGAAGGTTAGAAATTAATGAAAAATGGCAGCTATACCTAAGAAAATTTTGCACAATTATTTTCCCAGGATAATCTTAACTGAATTTAGACTCGACACGGACCCGAACCTTTTGGATTACGTCCGGGTTATACATGGACCCGACCCGATCCGAATAACCCATTAGGTCAAAAATTATAGCTGTGGACCCGAACCGACCCGATCTTCTATTGGGTTGGGTCTGAGTCCAAAATTAGGACCCAAGCAAGAAACTGGGTTGGGTCGGAGTCACTCATGACCCAATCCAACCCGACCCATTTGCACCCCTAGTTGAATATGATGTCTAGGGTTTGGCTAAACCACCCCAAACTATCTGATTCAAGGTGTACCAACCTATACCGATCGGCTACTGAATCAGTTCAAGCTGTTAGCTCAGTAGAAGCCTCGAGCCAGCCTGAATCGACCCAAACCGAGCAAAACTACCCAGTTCCACTCAGTTCAGGGTAGTTCAAGGCCTGTATCGCCCCAATAAGTGGTGGGGAGGCCTTTTATGCCTCCTTTCCTTTTTTCTGTTTTCAAGGAGAAGAGGAGAAAGGTGTAATTTTTTGTCAAAGGGTCAAAAAAATGAAAGAGAAAGACATGAGATAACATAAATCAAACAATCTATGACACAATTTGAAAAAAAATAGTAGTGACAACAAATATACCTTTAATAGGAATGACTAATCAAATATTCAAGAAAACTAAATACTTGGGATAAATCATGATTGTCCGGGGGCCCCGGGGAGAGGAAGAAGCAGATAGAGCAAAGGTCTCCTCTTTCTGTCCGCTACAGGAAAGAGGCTGACTAGTACCGAGTTCGCTGGTCATTCCAGGCTTAATCTTATGGTGAGTTCTAGGGAAGGCCTATAAAGCTCTCAAGAAAGATTCGTTATAAGCCACCTTTCTAAGGTCTTCTCCTAAATAATGATCATATAGAGATCCCCATTTTCTACAGTCCAAGATAAACTTGTACCATATATATGAGTTCTTCATGTCAACCAGAAGATTCCATTGGTCTTTGGAGTCACCGAAATCTAAACAGTGCTAATTAGGAGTTTTTGATGTAAGATAAAGTTCAAATTATTCCTCACTGTCAGTCCAATACAACTATTAATCAATAAGGTCTACTCAGCCGGTAAAGTACTTGAAATTCCAAATACCATTGCCAACCAAAAGCAAACAAGTAAATGGACAACAATGACCAGAAAAAAAACAATGATATTGCACGAACCCCGAACTCCAATTTATCCAATTAATTTCTTCCTAAATCTATTGATGACAGCATTCCAATTAAACCTCTTAAGACTATAACCTTTTCTTCTGCTGGAAGCTCTTAAAGTCTATCATCTGTCACCTGTAAGACAATATTACAAGTGAAGAAATGCTATTATTTCATCACAAGGAAAGATCAACTTCCCAAACTTACTCATATCCAGAACATGATTTATTTTGAGGTATAGTAGCAGCTTAATGTAAACAAAGATAAAAAAGCCGTAGGTTAGACAATTATTCCACAGTTATTTTCCCGCCCCCACTCCCAAAAAAAAAAGCATAAGTGATGCTGGGAAAATACTTATTTAATTGTAGCGACTCATGATTATCCATTCTAAAGTAGTAGGCAATTTATTACAACTAGTTTATAATAATTTTGACAATTATAAATAGGGAAGAAAACATAGAATTACCCTATTGTAAACTTAAATTAGAAGAAAAGAAACAAATAAGAGATCATGTAACATGAGGGGAAAGGAAAAACAGCAATCTTCAGGTTGAATTCTGAAAGGAACCATGAACTTTGTTAGTCAGATAAAAGAACAACTACTTCACACTATCATTTATCACTAAAGTTACATTCAAAAACCACAAGAAGTATGTTTTCCTGATGATTTAAGGATATAATTGATAAACATGTCTAGTTAAGAACTAATAACGATAATCACCCCTTGCTAAAACATGCACTCATCTTTGCAACATCTCTCCAATCATGCTTTTAGGTCCAGATTACGTATTTCTTGTGGAAATTTTGCATACTCCATCTAGAAGATTAATCTTGCATGGCTGCTTCATGAGACTTTCTCCCCCCTCTTTTTTACAAAACTATGTGTGTCCATTCACCATCTTGCATTTGTCAGCTCCAAGAAGAGTTTTCTAGAAAGCCATGGCTTCGGCTTTTTCCAGACGACCAAAATCAAAGAATACCAAGAGGAACTTTCCAAGCAACGAATCATTCCCATACCACTGCATATTATCGTTTGTCTTATTTTCACTTCTCTAAAGTTCTTGAAAGATCCTCTACCTCACTATCAAAAGAAAATTTGTTGACGAAGGCCAAGAATCAGTATTTTCCTAAGTCATATTGAACTGTATGTTTTTTCTTTAACAAACCATATCTCTTTTCTCTCTACCATTTACAGCTAAGTTCAAATCCTATTTGACCACCAATCTTCCTTTACTTGTTTTTCGATTAAGAGGGACACCAATCAAGAAGAGAAAGAAAAAAGAAGATTCTTTTGTAATGCAACTCACTTTAAAAGAACTTAGTGTTCCAATACACATCAACAAAAAAACTGTAGTGTTAACCTCACTCGATTCTTCTCAAATGATTAAATTTTGGATCTCAATTAAATAAATCCATATCTCTTTTTCTCTAAGAGGGATATAATTGTATAATTTTTGGGTCTGTTGGGATGCCAGATTACGTTATCTGGAGATATGATCCCCTTCTCTTTAAGGTGTGTTTGAATGCCAGAAGATCTCACTGGTCCAATAAGATCTTCCCAGCCTACAGATCTTCTGAAAAATAAGATGAAAGTGCAGCAGCTTAGAGACATGGGACTCTGATTTATCATTAGATTTCAGAGATAGGTAATCAATTTTGAAAGGTGATTTATCCTATCCTACAAACCAGAGATTAGTTGGGTCCACATGAAGCTCATCTGCTTAAATTGCTCCACCTTCCTTCCCATTTCCCATCGCAACCATTAGAAGAAAACCCTGCCAGCAAGATCTCAACAGTCCCGGCATCCAAACAGGGTAAAATTTCTTGTGAAGTACCAACGGGATTGTATGTGGCAGTATGCATCGGAATCTAGTAATTGCATATAATTAATTCAGTTGGAAAGCTGATTTTCCTTACAATTTAGGGATAATGGAATCTATGGTCCCTTCCATCCTTAAACTACTTTAACTTCTCTTCTTTCCCAGGTTTTCTCGAAAAGAGGCAATCTTAATACTAGACATGATCATCCAGCATCCAAACGGACCCTTATATTCACTCATAACCCATTTCCATTGAAACATTTATTCACAATCAAATCGCTAAGGAAATTAGATTTTTCTATTCACATTCAAAGCAGAATTCCAGTAGCACAATTTCTTCAAATTATTTTCTACTAGCAGCAGTAACTTATACAGAACAGGCTTAGAGCAATATCCTTGATGTATCCCTCAACATGAGGCACCTAGAATCAAAATAACAATGGTTGGGAATCTGTCTATTTAATTGAACCATTGATGGTCAGAGATAGTCAAGGAATGATTCTTCACCATTTTAATCATTGAATATCGTCAAGTGTTCATACTCAACATTTGAAATTTTGGTTTTCTTCTAAAAGATTAACTGTAGTATAAACCTAGGCAATCTAAAACTGACACTCCAGGTACCACACCCAATCCCTATGTAACAAGTTTCTTGTATCAAATTAACATGTCAAATGCCAATGTTTGGTCTGAAGAGTATGTAGGCTTGTTCTGGAAATATAATTATTAGAGAAGGTTTCCTCTTAACGATTCTATAATCTTGGCCCCAAAGCAATTCTACTATAGGCCCCACAGGTTCCAAGAAAATCAAAATTTGAAGCTTAGATCCCTTTATAGTGCTTACAGCTTTCCAAAATGAGTTCACAGACTTGGCCTCTTGTATGCAACCAGCACAGGCTCCATCTTGGTGTAAGATAGAGAGGGAAGAATCTAGGCGCATACGTTCAAAATCTACGCATGAATAAGTGCAGTCCTCGCACCAGAAAAACCCACCCTGATCTGATTAATGCTGCCCAATTTAAAGACCACTAGCTGGGCCTAGAATCTAAAGCAAAAAGATTCATATCAGATCAATCCAACACAATCTACCCTTCACAGGAATCATCTGCTAGATTAACTTTACAATAGTGGCCAAAGGCAGTTCTGATCCCCTTGTCCAAAGCTGGCCTGAACTCATCCCCCACAAGCCACTTAGCCTCTATTACTTCTTATAGCTCGATTATCAACAGCCTAAAGAGATATCAATACTAAGGACCCTACACAAGTCAACTTGTGTCCAATACATCCACTGTAGCCTAACAAGCACCATATTCCCAAGTACAAACCTTATACAAGACTTCAATTTGGATTCTACTTTTTCCCAGTCTTTGTTAATTCAAATCTTAGCAATATCATACAAGTAACCATGAATTCTAATAATATAAGGGACCTACAACTTATAAAGACATCTCTCATATACCACATTTTGTATGAGAAATGCAATTTTCCTCCCTTCAGGTGGTGAAATTTTGCTCCCAATCCTGAAGTAGATTCTTCATCAACAACCATGGTGGATTTCACAGGAAATCAACATGGACTTGGTGGATTCCAAAGCAAATGTGCAACTTTCAAGAGACTCAGTGGATCCCAAGAATCTTTGGTAGTGAACCTACCATAGTCCCTTAATTGAACTTACCTTAGTTATTATAGTTTAACTTTGTTGCCAGTTATTCTACTTTGTTACCCTGATCTCACAAGAAGAATCCACA
This sequence comes from Phoenix roebelenii, assembly GCA_025769935.1. Taxonomy (NCBI): domain Eukaryota; kingdom Viridiplantae; phylum Streptophyta; class Magnoliopsida; order Arecales; family Arecaceae; genus Phoenix; species Phoenix roebelenii. The sequence continues at coordinate 6,456,483 of JAOXJJ010000914.1, forward strand.
TCCAACCCCCAACAACAAAGCTTCTAAAGAAAGGCAACACCAACTTCTTTCTAGTGTTGATTATGAATTCATGCAAAAAATATATACATGATCTGATGCATGAAGTATAAAACATCATAATTATGATTTCAACATATAAATTCACATCTAGTTTTTGGACATTTTACTGTCCGATGTTCTGAAGACGGAAATAAGCTCTTTTAGCTAAAGCACAATATAGATTGCTAAATTTTTACCCGTCATGGTGATCAATACCTCTTTAACATCAAGAGAACTATACAAATCTTAATCTATTATTTCAAGTGATGTGGTATTACTGGCATGTTCTTTTCAAAGTTTGAGTAACCACATGCCTCCATGATCCCTTTAATTAGATAGCGCCTAAGTGCAAGATTCGGAAAATTACTAATTTATAAGCAAAAATCCTGAGATATTTGGACCAACTCCAACTCCCACTCCCATAATCATTTAAGCTGGAAGTTCCCTCCCAATAAGATTTGCAAAATGAAATTTTCCGCATTGAACAGGCACAAGAAAGTATTCCTCTTCCACAGGCCACGTGTCAGTAGTAGACTATGCACTTTTCTAAAGCATTAATTGAATTCCAAGCAAGCCTATAAACATTTTGGCAAAAAAGTGGAAACAACACCTCGGACCACACTATACCTTAATTGAAACTAGCAGCATTGAAGACATTGTAAGCTTCTATAGGAACTAGCACTTCTAAATCACAATCCTGCCTCATAGAAGCAGCATCATTATCCGCAAGAACCAGTTAAAGCTACATACTCCTAGCAATGATGGTGTTTTTTTGTTTTTTAATTTCTACCTGGCAACGGAATGGCGATTATATCACCAGGCCTAATCGCAGGGTTTCCCATAGCATTGACATTCATGATATCGGTGACCGTCGTCGAGTAGTGGGCGGCAATGGCAGTCACAGTGTCACCAGCCTTGACAACATACGAGAGGTAGATGGCAGGGAGGTTGTTGTCGGTGGAGTTGAAGCAGGTGCAGGGAAGGGGGATGAGGAGAGACTGGCCAATGTCGAGGGCAGACGGGTCGGAGATGCTGTTGGCCTCACGGATCTGGTCGGGCGAGGCAAGGCCGGCGAAAATGGAGGTGGCGATGGAGGTGAGGGTGTCGGCAGGGCGGGTCTTGTAGCGGGTGGAGATGGATTTGCGGATGCCGTCGGAGCAGGAGCAGAGGGTGGGGATGCGGAGGAAGAGACCAGCGGGGAGGATGTGGTTCTCGACATCGGGTACAGAGATGTCGATGGCGTTGGTTGTGAGGACCGCGATGGGGTCGGCCTGGAAGAGGGCGGCCACCTCGGAGACCTTGAGGTCAGCGTAGAGGGTGTAGCCGAGGAGAGCTGGGCAGGAGTCGGAGCCGGTGCATGGCTCGATGGTGGACTTGGGGACGGAGAGAAGTGGGAGCGAAAGGAGGTGAAGGACTAAAAGGAGGAGAAGGAAGAAGGGAGGCCTCTCCATTGGGGATCACCAAGTAGGAGTGGAGCGGGGAGGGTTAGGGTTTTGGGTGGGTTTGTTTGGGGTGAGAGTTTGGCTTTTGCCACACTCTCTTTAGACTCTGGATTCTCTGCTTCGCAGTTTGTGCCAGAGAAAAGGGAAGTTGGGGGAGGAAGGAGAGAGAGAGCGAGGAGGGAAGAGAGTTTAGCGAGAGGAAAGTGGGACCGAGAGGGAGTCCGTGGAGAGACGAGTCAGAGGATGTTTCTGGCGACGGGTGTATCTTTCGCACGGAAGAATGGTTAACCTTCCTTCGCGCGAAATCACCGTTGGATCATCAGATGCCTGCTTTGAGCGCTGTACCAGAAAGGAAAGATGGAATAACACTGCTCTCCGATCTGTTCGGTGGGTGATCCAACGGTGATTGCGCGCGAAGGAAGGTTAATCATTGTTTCCTGGGAAATATACAACCTCGTCCATTTTTTGTGTTTTTTGATAGATGACTCTGCATTGTTTTGATTTGAGTACGAGCATCCGAGAGTGAAGATCCTTGAGCGGGTGTAAATGTTAGAAATATGGGAGCATGCGTATCGGACTGGATCCTGTGAGAGGGGCCGGCGGGTTTTATATGGAGTGGCCGGGGAGTGGAGTCCAGCGTTTCGGCAGCTAGATTTTGCAGCCAGTCATTTGCTGGCACGAGTCCAACAGGCGCGGATGGGAACGCTGCTAGCGGTTTTCGAGCATGCAAGAGGATTGGGAGCCTGTGGAGGCGGAAGAGGGGTTTTTTTTCGGTAGAAAGAGGAGATCTAGCTTGATTATAAAGAAGTAGTATTGCAGAGAGTAGATTACAGCATATATGGCTAAAAACTAAAAAAAACACCAAAGACGGAAAATACAGCCCTAAAACTCAAAAAGTATAACCGCCCCACCCAAGGTTTGACAATAACAGCCATTATAAATGTTGAATTTCAGGTCGCGAGCTGAAAGTCGTGGTAATCACCACACACTTATAGAAAACTTTTTTCACGAGCTTGCAAGGCATTCCAACATGATATTATAGATATGCAGCAAAACAATTTAACTAATAATATACAATTTTTATTTCTTTAATTAACTCAACTTATAATGTCTCATAATTCTAACATTAGTATAAAGTAATACATCAATTTAAATAAACTCTAATCTAAAATAACTTGTGTCACAGTTCTTCTAGTCACTCTCCAATATTGAAAAACCCTAGTAGGCTAATTCTTTGAATCTGTAAAAAAATAAAAAATCGTATAATGAGCTAGACAGCTCAATAAGCAATAAACACTTTAGCTAGATAAATCAAGCAATAAAATAATAATAATATACTAAAATTAAGCATGTAAAATGCATCGCTTCAAAGACAAATCGATATGCTATCCATTCACTTCAAATTTCGAATCTTGTTAATAAATCAATTATCTTTTAAATTATCAAGTTTATCTCGACAACCATAAGCTATGACCACATTTATACTTTGTAGCTAGGCTAGAATATAAGTTCATCAAGGTGCCAACGTATAACTTCCATTGGCAGGATATCGATATGCCAACGTATAATCCCCATTGGCAGTGTATCGATATGCCAACATATAACTACCACTAGCAGGATGTTGATATGCCAACGTATAATCCTTGCTGGCAAAGTGGTGATATGTCGACGAATAACCTCTACTAGTAAAGTATCAATATACCAACGAATAACTCCCACTAGCAGAGTATCGATATACTAATGAATAAGGTATCGATATATAGCTTGGCTGCGAGTTCAAACCTATTTTAAAGCAAAAATTTGTTTTCTCATATTCAGTATTCAAAATCATAAATAAATTCATACGACATCGAAATAAATTGATCATAATCAATATCAAAATTAATACATTCAATTAAGAATCATATGATGTTCTAGAAAAAGGCACATATAATAATAAAACACTAAGCATCAACTTCATAATCAAGAATAATTCAATTAAGAAAATATCTATAATTTTCCAATAGATCTAAAAAAGAGTTACATCACTTGACAAAGAATGAAGGACCTCACTTTAGGCCATTAGAACTTCTGTACATGGATTTGTTTAGTAAAATTCCAAAATATTAATTAGCTTACAACTTCCTAAGAGAGACTTAATAAAAAGAACTTAAATTTGTATTACTTCCAACTAGTGGTTGGGCTTTTTAGATTTTATATACCTTGTATGCTTATCATTCTCGCATTAATGTATAGAAATTAGGTTTTTAAAAATAATTTTTTTTTTTATTTTTTATTTTTATTTTTTTATTATTATGTATTACTTTATATATATATATATATAAATGAACACATTTTTTTAAAAAAAGTGATTTTTTTATATATTTTTTATTTTTTTTTCATTTTTTTTATTTTTTTTATTTTGTTGGGATGAAAATCAAGATGAAGACCCCCAAACATAAACCTGACATTGTGAAGTAAAAATGAACGCAAGAGATGCAAATAAAACCAAAAATGCTTAAAAATATTTTCAAACCTAAACCTAACATTGTCCTCAATGTTAAAAAAATCTAGGAGAATTGGGTTGCCTCCCAACAAGCGCTAAGTTTATTCTCTTCAGCCAAACACAGTGAGGTAGTTTTTGCATCTCCTTCTATGAGGTCATCTATTTTGTCTATCATAAAAACTCAACTTCCCTCGCGGGTTGGTCGGCCGCATTGAACACATTTAATTTTACTTTCATGTTTCCAAATGACATGTTTATTACCCCTGTTCTACAATTAATGCATGCATTGGTTGTTGCTAAAAAAGGACGTCCAAGGATCACGGAGATTTGTTTCTTAGGATTAGGTTCATGTTCCATATCAAGGACGATAAAATCTACTGAAAAATAGAATTTGTCTACCTTGACAAGAATATCTTCAATTATCCCACGTAGTGTTTTTACAGATCGATCTGCCAATTGAAGGGATACCAAGGTTGGTTTTAACTCACCTAACCCAAGTTTCTCATAAACTGAATAAGGTAAAAGGTTGACACTTACCCCTAGATCTAAGAGTGCTCGATCAATAAAATTATTTTCTAAGACACAAGAGATGGTGGGAGCACCAAGATCTTCAAATTTTGGAGGGGTGTTGTGTTGGAGAATAAAACTTACTTGCTTAGTTAGGAATACCTTTCTAGGCACATATGTCCTAGATTTTCGCTTTTGGGTACAAAGATCTTTGAGAAATTTGGCATAGGAGGAAACTTGTCTAATAGCATCAAGAAGCGGAAGGTTG